>ML352208.1:0-10373 GCA_005239505.1 Nicotiana paniculata
GCTCTTGCCTAGTGGATTTTAAAAAAAAAAAAAAATTAAAAAAAATAGAATTCCGCCAAGTCGTGCCTGCATTATCGCCTTCCATGGTCCAGGCCGGATAACTTGGTACCTAGCCGGTACCGAATCGCATGATATTTGTCCGGGACATAAAATACGACCCAAGGAACCATAACCATTGCTTCTAAATGATCAAGTTACATTTTTTGGAATTTTATGGCAATTAAACTGGAATTCCGCAGCCGTGCCTGTATTATCGCATGCCATAGTCCATGCCAGATGACTTGGTATAGAGCTAGTACCGGATCGCTTTATATTTCTCTGGGACATCAAATACGACCCAAGAAACCATAAGCAACGCTTGGAAATGATCAAGTTATATTTTTTGGCGTTTTATGGCAATTAAACTACAATTCCGCCAGTCGTGCCTGTATTATCGCCTGCCATGGTCCAGGCGAGATGCCTTGGTACGGAGCCGGTACCAGACCACATGATATTTGTCTGAGACATCAAATACAACCCAATAAACCATAACCAACTCTTCGAAAGGATCAAGTTACATTTTTTTGAATTTTATGGCAATTATACTGGAATTCCGCCAAGTCGTGCCTGTATTATCGCCTGCCATGTTCCAGGCCGGACGCCTTGAAACGTAGCGGGTACCGAATCACATGATATTGGTCCGAGACATAAAATACGACCCAAGGAACCATAACCATTGCTTCGAAATGATCAAGTTACATTTTTTGGAATTTTATGGCAATTAAACTGGAATTCTGCCAGCCGTCCCTGTATTATCGCCTGCCATAGTCCATGCCAGATGCCTTGGTACAGAGCCGGTACTGGATCGCATGATATTTCTCCGGGAAAATCAAATACGACCCAAGGAACCATATGCAACGCTTCGAAATGATCAAGTTACATTTTTTGCCATTTTATTGCAATTAGACTGCAATTCCGCCAGTCGTGCCTGTATTATCGCCTACCATGGTCCAGACTTGACGCCTTGGTACGAAACCGGTACCGGATAGCATGATATTTGTCAGGGACATCAAATACGACCCAAGTAACCATAACCAACACTTCGAAATGCTCAAGTTACATTTTTTGGAATTTTATAGCAATAAAACTGGAATTCTGCCAGTCGTGCCTGTATTATCGCCTTCCATGGTCCAGACGGGACGCCTTGGTAAGGAGCCGGTGCCGGGTCACATGATATTTCTCCGGGACATCAAATACGACCCAAGGAACCATAACCAACGCTTTGAAATGATAGAATTACATTTTTTTTGGCATTTTATGGCAATTAAATTGGAATTCCGCCAGTCGTGCCTGTATTATCGCCTTCGATGGTCCAGGGCGGACGCTTTGGTACGGAGCCGGTACCGGATCTCATGATATTTATTCGGGACATCAAATACGACCCAAGGAACCATAACCAACACTTCGAAATGATCAAGTAAAATTTTTTGGAATTTTGTGGCAATTAAATTTGAATTCCGTCAGTCGTGTCTTTATTATCAACTGCCATGGTCCAGGACGGACGCCGTGGTACGTATCCTGTACCGAATCGCATGATATTTATCCGAGACATCAAATATGACCCAGGGAACCATAACCAACGCTTCAAAATGATCAAGTTACTTTTTTGGCATTATATGGCAATTAAACTTGAATTCTGCCAGTCATGCATGTATTATGGCCTGCCATGGTCCAGGTCGGACTCCTCGGTACGGAGCCGGTACCAAATCTCATGATATTTGTCCGAGACATCAAATACGACACAATGAACCATAACCAATGCTTCGAAATGATTAATTTACATTTTTTGTCATTTTATGGTAATTAAGCTGGAATTCCACTAATCGTGCCTGTATTATCGCCTGCCATGGTCCAGACCGGACGCCTTGGTACGGAGCCGTTACTGGATCACATGATATTTTTCTGGGACATCAAATACGACCCAAGGAATCATAACCAACACTTCGAAATGATCAAGTCACATTGTTTGGCATTTTATGGCAATTAAACTGGAATTCTGCCAGTCGTGCATGTATTATCGCCTGCCATGGTCCAGTCTCGACGCCTTGGTACGGAGCCGGTACCGGATCGCATGATATTTGTCCGGGACATCAAATACGACCCAAGGAACCCTAACCAATACTTCGAAATGATCAAGTTACATTTTTTGGCATTTTATGGCAATTAAACTGGAATTCAGCCAGTCGTACCTGCATTATCGCCTTCAATGATCCAGGCCGGACGCCTTGGTACGTAGCCGGTACCGAATCACATGATATTTGTCCGGGACATCAAATACAACCCAAGGATTCATAACCTATGCTTTGAAATGATCAAGTTACATTTTTTGGAATCTTATTGCAATTAAACTGGAATTCCGCCAGCCGTGCCTGTATTATCGCCTGCCATGGTCCAGGCCGGACGCCTTGGTACGGAGCCGGTTCCGGATAGCATGATACTTGTCCGGGACATCAAATACGACCCAAGTAACCATAACCAATGATTCGAAATGATCAAGTTATATTTTATGGACATTAAACCGGAATTCCGCCAGTCGTGCTTGTAATATCACCATCCATGGTCCAGGACGGACACCTTGGTATGGAGCAGGTACCGGATCGCATGATATTTGTCCGGGACATCAAATACGACCCAAGGAACCATAACCAACGTTTCGAAATGATCAAGTTACATTTTATGGCAATTAAACAGGAATTCAGCCAGTCGTGCCTGTATTATCACCATCCATGGTTCAGGTCGGACACCTTGGTATGAAGACGGTACCGGATCGCATGATATTTGTCCGGGACATCAAATACGACCCAAGTAACCATAACCAATGCTTCGAAATGATCAAGTTACATGTTTTGGCATTTTATGGCAATTAAACTGGAATTTTGCTAGTCGTGCATGTATTATCGCCTACAAGTGTCCAGGCCGGACGCCTTGGTACGGAGCCGGTACCAGATCCCAAGATATCTGTACCAAGGCGTCGGGCCTGAACCATGGTAGGCAATAATACAGGCACGACTAGCGGAATTCCAGTTTAATTACCATAAAATGCCAAAAAATGTAACTTGATCATTTTGAAGCATTGGTTATGGTTCCTTGGGTCGTATTTGATGTCCCGGAAAAATATAATGCGATCCGGTACCGGCTCCGTACCAAGGCATCCGGCCTGAACTATGGCAGACAATAATATAGGCACGACTGGCGGAATTCCAGTTTAATTGCCATAGAATGCCAAAAAATGTAACTTGATCATTTCAAAGCGTTGGTTATGGTTCCTTGGGTCGTATTTTCTGTCCCAAAAAAATATCATGCGATCCGGTACCGGCACCGTACCAAGCCGTCAGGCCTGGACCATGGCAGCCGATAATACATGCACGACTGGCAGAATTCTAGTTTAATTGCCACAAAATGCTAAAAAATATAACTTGATCATTTCGAAGAGCTGGTTGTGGTTCCTAGGGTCGTATTTGATGTCCCGGAGAAATATCATGCGATCGGGTACCGGCTCAGTACCAAGGCATCCGGCCTGGACTACGGCAGGCGATAATACAGGGACGACTAGCGAAATTCCAGTTTCATTGTCATAAAATGCCGAAAAATGTAACTTGATCATTTTGAAGCGTTGGTTATGGTTCCTATGGTCGTATTTGATGTCCTGGACAAATATAATGCGAACCGGTACCGGCTTCGTACAAAGGTATCCGGCCTGGACCATGGCAGGCGATAATACAGGCACGACTGGCGGAATTCCAATTTAATTACCATAAAATGCCAAAAAATATAACTTGATCATTTCGAAGCCTTGGTTATGGTTCCTTGGGTCGTATTTGCTTTCCGGGACAAATATCATGCGATCCGGTACCGGCTCCATACCATGGTGTCCGGACTAGACCATGGCAGGCAATAACACAGGCATGACTGGCGGAATTCCAATTTAATTTCCTTAAAATGCCAAAAAATGTAACTTGATCATTTCGAAGCATTGGTTGTTGTTCCTTGGGTCCTATTTGATGTCTCGTACAAATATCATGTGATCCGGTACCGGCTCTGTACAAAGGAGTCCGTCCTGGACCATGGCGGGCGATAATACAGGTACGACTGGCGGAATTCCAGTTTAATTTCCATAAAATGCCAAAAAATGTAACTTGATCATTTCGAAGTGTTGGTTATGGTTTCTTGGGTCGTATTTGGTGTCCTTGAAAAATATCATGCTATCTGGTACCGGCTCCGTACCAAGGCGTCCGACCTGGACTATGGTAGGCGATAATACAGGCATGACTAGCAAAATTCCAAATTCATTGTCATAAAATGCCGAAAAATGTAACTTGATCATTTCAAAGTGTTGGTTATGGTTCCTAAGGTCGTATTTGATGACTCGAACAAATATCGTGCAATCCAGTATCGGCTCCGTACCAAGACATCCAGCCTGGACCATGGCAGGCGATAATACAGGCACGACTGGCGGAATTTCAGTTTAATTACTATAAAATGCCAAAAACTGTAACTTGATCATTATGAAGCATTGGTTATGGTTCCTTGGGTCGTATTTGATGTGCCGAAAAAAATATCATGTGATCCGTTACCGACTCCGTACCAAGGCGTCCGTCTTGGACCATGGCAGGCGATAATAAAGGCATGACTTGCGGAATTCCAATTTAATTTCCATAAAATGCCAAAAAATGTAACTTGATCATTTCGAAGCGTTGGTTATGGTTCCTTGGGTCGTATTTTCTGTCCCGGAAAAATATCATGCGATTCAAAACCGGCTTCGTACCAAGGCGTCCGACCTGGACTATGGCAGGCGATAATACAGGCACGACTGGCNCGTTCCATGTGTCGTATTTGATGTCTCGGACAAATATCATGAGATTTGGTACTGGCTCCGTACCGCGGAGTCCGACCTGGACCATGGCAGGCGATAATACATGCATGACTGGAGGAATTCAAGTTTAATTGCCATAAAATGCAAAAAAAGTAACTTGATCATTTCGAAGTGTTGATTATGGTTACTTGGGTCATATTTGATGTCCCGGAAAAATATCATGCGATTAAGAACCGGCTATGTACCACGGCGTCCGGCCTGGACCATGGCAGGCGATAATACAGGCATGACTCACGCAATTCCAGTTTAATTGCCATAAAATGTCAAAAATATAACTTGACCATTTCGAAGATTTGGTTATGGTTCCTTGGGTTGTATGTGATGTCCCGGAAAAATATCATGCGATTCGGTATCGGCTCCATACCAAGGCGTCCAGCCTGGACCATGGCAAGCGATAATACAGGCACGAGTGACGAAATTTCAGTTTAATTGCCATAAAATGACAAAAAAATGTAAATTGATCATTTCGAAGCGTTGGTTATGATTCCTTGTGTCGTATTTTATGTCTCGGACAAATATCATGAGATTTGGTACCGGCTCCGTACCGAGGAGTCCGACCTGGACCATGGCAGGCGATAATACATGCATGACTGGCGGAATTCAAGTTTAATTGCCATAAAATGCCAAAAAAGTAACTTGATCATTTCGAAGTGTTTGTTATGGTTCCTTGGTCATATTTGATGTCGCGGACAAATATCATGCGATTCGGTACCGTCTATGTACCACGGCGTCCGGCCTGGACTATGGCAGGCGATAATACATGCGCGACTGACGGAATTCCAGTTTAATAGCCATAAAAGGCCAAAAATGTAACTTGATCGTTTAGAAGCGTTGGTTATGGTTCCTTGCGTCATATTTAATGTCCCATACAAATATCATGCAACCCGGTACCGGCTCCGTACCAAGGCGTCCGACCTGGACCATGGCAGGTGATAACACAGGCACGACTGGCGGAATTCCAGTTTAATTGCCATAAAATGCCAACAAATGTAACTTGATCATTTTGAAGCGTTGGTTATGGTTCCTTGGGTCGTATTTGATGTCCCAGACAAATATCTTGAGATCCAGTACTGGCTCCGTACCAAGGCGTCCGGCCTGGACAATGGCAGGCGATAATACAGGCACGACTGGCGGAATTCCAGTTTAATTTCCATAAAATGCCAAAAAATGTAACTTGATCATTTCCAAGCGTTGTTTATGGTTCCCTGGGTCGTATTTGATTTCCCATAGAAATATCATGAGATCCGGTACCGGCTCCATACCAAGGCGTCCGGCCTGGACCATGGCAGGCGATAATACAGGCACGACTGGCGGAATTCCAGTTTAATTTCCATAAAATGCCAAAAAATGTAACTTGATCATTTCCAAGCGTTGTTTATGGTTCCCTGGGTCGTATTTGATTTCCCATAGAAATATCATGAGATCCGGTACCGGCTCCATACCAAGGCGTCCGGCCTGGACCATGGCAGGCGATAATACAGGCACGACTGGCGAAATTCCAATTTAATTGCCCTAAAATGCCAAAAAATATAACTTAATCATTTCGAAGCGTTGGTTATGGTTCCTTGGGTCGTATTTGATGTCCCGGAGAAATATAATGTGATCCCATACCGGCTCCTTACCAAGGCGTCTGGTCTAGACCATGGCAGGCGACAATACAGGCACGACTGGCAGAATTCAATTTTAATTGCCATAAAATGCCAAAAAATATAACTTGATCATTTCAGAGTGTTGGTGATGGTTCCTTGGGTCTTATTTGATGTCCCTGACAAATATCATGTTATCCGGTACCGGTTCCGTACCAAGGGGTCCAGTCTGGACCATGGTAGGCGATAATACAGGCACGACTAGCGGAATTTCAGTTTAATTGCCATAAAATGCCAAAAAATGTAACTTGATCATTTCGAAGCGTTGCTTATGGTTCCTTGGGTTGTATTTTATGTCCCGGAGAATGATCATGCGATCCGGTTCCAGTTCCGTACCAAGGCGTCTGGCATGGACTATGGCAGGCGATAATACAGGCACGACTAGCGGAATTTCAGTTTAATTGCCATAAGATTCCAAAAAATGTAACTTGATCATTTTGAAGCAATGGTTATGGTTCCTTGGGTCGTATTTGATGTCCTGGACCAAGGCGTCCGACCTGGAACATGGCAGGAGATAATACATGCACGACTGGCGGAATTCCAGTTTAATTGCCATAAAATTCCAAAAAATGTAACTTGATCCTTTCGAAGAGTTGGTTATGGTTTCTAGGGTTGTATTTGATGTCCGTGAAGAATATCATGCAGTCCGATACCAGCTCCGTACCAAGGCATCTGGCCTGGACAATGGCAGGCGATAATACATGCACGACTCGCAGAATTCCAATTTAATAGCCATAAAATGCCAAAAAATGTAACTTGATCATTTCCAAGCGTTGTGGTTCCTTGGGTCTTATTTGATGTCCCGGAGAAATATCATAAGATCCGGTATCGGCTCCATACCAAGGCGTTCGGCCTGGACCATGGCAGGCGATAATACAGGCACGACTGGCGGAATTCCAATTTAATTGCCATAAAATGCCAAAAAATATAACTTGATCATTTCGAAGCCTTGGTTATGGTTCCTTGGGTCGTATTTGCTTTCCGGGACAAATATCATGCGATCCAGTACCGGCTCCATACCATGGTGTCCGGCCTAGACCATGGCAGGCGATAATACATGCACGACTCGCAGAATTCCAATTTAATAGCCATAAAATGCTAAAAAATGTAACTTGATCATTTCCAAGCGTTGTGGTTCCTTGGTTCGTATTTGATGTCACGGATAAATATCATAAGATCCGGTATCGGCTCCATACCAAGGCGTTTGGCCTGGACCATGGCAGGCGATAATACATGCACGATTGGCGGCATTCCAGTTTAATATCCATACAATGCCAAAAAATGTAACTTGATCATTTAGAAGCGTTAGTTATGGTTCCTTGGGTCGTATTTGATGTCTCGCACAAATATCATGCGACCCGGTACCGGCTACGTACCAAGGCGTCCGGCCTGGACCATGGTAGATGATAATACAGGCATGACTCGCGGAATTCAAGTTTAATTGCCATAAAATGCCAAAAAATGTAACTTGATTATTTTGAAGCGTTCTTTATGGTTTCTTAGGTCGTATTTGATGTCTCGGAGAAATATCATGTGATCCGGTACTGTCTCCATAACAAGGCGTCCGGCCTGGACTATGGCAGGCGATATTACAGGCACGACTGGCGGAATTCCAGTTTATTTTCCATAAAATGCCAAAAAATCTAACTTGATCATTTCGAAGTGTTGGTTATGGTTCCTTGTGTTTTATTTGATGTCCCAGACAAATATCATGCAATCCGGTATCGTCTCCGTACCAAAGCGTCCGACCTGGACCATGGGAGGCGATAATAGAGGCACGACTGGCGGAATTCTAGTTTAATTGCCATAAAATGCAAAAAAAAGTAACTAGATCATTTCGAAGCGTTGGTTATGGTTCCTTGGGTCATATTTAATGTCCTAGACAAATATCATGCGACCCGGTACCGGCTCCGTACCAAGGCGTCCGGCCTGGACCATGGCAGGCGCTAATATAGGCACGACTGGCGGAATTCAAGTTTAATTGCCATAAAATGCCAAAAATGTAACTTGATCATTTCATAGTGTTGGTCATGGTTCCTTGGGTCATATTTGATGTCCCGGACAAATATCATGCGATTCGGTACCGGCTACGAACCACGGCGTCCGGCCTTGACCATGGCAGGCGATAATACAGGCACGACTTGCGAATGCCAGTTTAATTGCCATAAAATACCAAAAAATGTAACTTGATCTTTTCGAAGCGTTGGTTATGGTTCCTTGGGTCATATTTGATGTCCCGGACAAATATCATGCGATTCGGTACCGGCTACGAACCACGGCGTCCGGCCTTGACCATGGCAGGCGATAATACAGGCACGACTGGAATTCCAGTTTAATTTCCATAAAATACCAAAAAATTGTAACTTGATCTTTTCGAAGCGTTGGTTATGGTTCCTTGATTCGTATTTGATGTCCTGGAGAAATATCATGCGATCGGGAACCGGCTCAGTACCAAGGCGTCCGGCCTGGACCATGGTAGGCGATAATACATGCACGACTGACGGAATTCAAGTTTTATTGCCATAAAATGCCAAAAAATGTAACTTGATCATTTCGAAGCGTTGTATGGTTCCTTGGGTCGTATTTTATGTGCCGGATAAATATCATGCAATCGGGTACCGGCTTCGTACCAAGGCGTCTTGCCTGGATCATGGCAGGCGATAATACAGGCAAGACTCAAGGAATTCCAATTTAATTTCAATAAAATGGCAAAAAATGTAACTTGATCATTGCGAAGCGTTTGTTATGGTTCCTTGGGTCGTATTTGATGTCCCGGACAAATATCATATGATCCGGTACCCGCTTCGTACCAAGGCGTCCGGCCTGGACCATGGCAGGCAATAATACAGGCACGACTTGCGAATTCCAGTTTAATTGCCATAAAATACCAAAAAATGTAACTTGATCATTTCGAAGCGTTGGTTATGGTTCCTTGGGTCGTATTTTCTGTACCGGAAAAATATCATGCGATCCGGTACCGGATCCGTAAAAAGGCGTCTCGCCTGGACCATGGCAGGCGATAATATAGGCACGACTGGCAGAATTCCAGTTTAATTGCCATAAAAGGCCAAGAAATGTAACTTGATCATTTTGAAGCGTCGGTTATCGTTCCTTGGTTCGTATTTGATTTCCCGGAGAAATATCTTGCGATCCGGTACCGGCTCCGTACCAAGGCGTCCGGCCTAGACCATGACAGGCGATAATACATGCACGACTAGCGGAATTGCAGTTTAATTGCCATAAATTGCCAAAAAATGTAATTTGTTCATTTCGAAGCGTGTGTTATGGTTCCTTGGGTCGTATTTGATGTCCCAAAAAAATATCATGCTATCCGGTACCGACTTCGTACCAAGGCGTCCAGCCTGGACCATGGTAGGGGATAATACATGCACGATTGGCGGAATTCCAGTTTAATTGCCATAAAATGCAAAAATATTTAACTTTATCATTTCGAAGCGTTGGTTATGGTTCCTTGGGTCGTATTTGATGTCCCAAAAAAATATCATGCTATCCGGTACCGACTTCGTACCAAGGCGTCCAGCCTGGACCATGGTAGGGGATAATACATGCAC
Organism: Nicotiana paniculata; assembly: GCA_005239505.1. Lineage (NCBI taxonomy): Eukaryota > Viridiplantae > Streptophyta > Magnoliopsida > Solanales > Solanaceae > Nicotiana > Nicotiana paniculata. Next base: position 10,131 of record ML352208.1, read on the forward strand.
GATTGGCGGAATTCCAGTTTAATTGCCATAAAATGCAAAAATATTTAACTTTATCATTTCGAAGCGTTGGTTATGGTTCCTTGGGTTGTATTTGATGTGCCGGATAAATATCATGCGACCGGGTACTGGCTCAGTACCAAGGCGTCCGACCTGGACCATGGCAGGCGTAAACACAGGCATGACTGGCGGAATTCCAGTTTTATTGCCATAAAATACCAAAAAATGTAACTTGATCATTTTGAA
>ML352211.1:0-63717 GCA_005239505.1 Nicotiana paniculata
GGGAAATTGACTCTAACAACTTTAGGAGGATTTAAATGGTGCAAAAATTAGGTATTCACAATTAACCTTCAATGGAGAAGAGAGAAGAATAAAATACGAAGAAGCATCATTGGAGAAGAAACCGTTTTTTCTCATAGAATGAATACAGAGTACATGATAACTAACTGCTTGTTAGTTATATACAGTGCTGTAACTTAAGTTAGTTGAATACAGCTGTCATTAACTAACTAACTACTCTTAGTTAACTAACTACAGTTAACACTAACTAAGCCAGCTAACTACATTTAGCCTCATATCTTGTTAACACCCTCCCTCAAGCTGATGGTTGAAATATGTCTTTCAACCCTAGCTTGGACAATAGATAGTCATGTTGCAACTTTCCACGACTCTTAGTTAATAAATCTGCAAGTTGCTCCTTAGTAGAAACATGAAAATTCTTGATCATTCCCTGAACAATTTTTTCTCTCACAAAGTGACAGTCAATATCTATATGCTTTGTTCACTCATGCAATATAAGATTAGCTGCAATCTGGATAGCAGCTTTACTGGCACAGTATAACGAAATAGGCCAGTTGATGTCAACTCCCAGCTCTTTGTATAAGCCTGTCAGCCAAGTAAGTTCAGCAACTGTGGAAGCCATGCTTCTGAATTCTGCCTCTGCTAAACTTCTGGCTACTGTATCCTGTTTCTTCGACTTCCAGGATATAGTAGCATCTCCAAATTTTACTAGATATCCTGTAACAGACCTTCTAGTTTGTAACCTCCCCAGTCTGAGTCACAATAAGCTTTAAGTGTGCCTGAGCTGTCTGAGGGCATTAGCAGACCCAGACCGGGTGCTGCCTTGATGTATCTAACAACTGTGTGAGCGGCTTCAAGGTGTGACTGTTTTGGCTTGTGCATAAATTGGTTGTGCACTTGCACAACATAGGCAATATCAACTCTAGTCATTGTAAGATACAACAACCTTCCTATGAGTCTTTGATATTGACATGGATCTTCTAGTAGACTGTCATCTCTTGTTGTATCTGAGATTGAGTCACCTTTGATAAAAGAATCATACTCCACAGAGGTTAGTTTCACATTGGACTCTAGTGGAGTACCAGCTGTTTTGGATCCGCCAAGTCTCATTTCAGATATAAGTTCCAAAGCATACTTCCTTTGGCTCATTACTATGCCTTTTTTAGACCTAGAAAAATCTATTCCAAGAAAGAATTTCAGCTCTCCCAAATACTTCATTTTGAACATGAGCTTGAGGTCATTCCTTGTTTTAATAATCAGATCAGAGCAGGTACCTGTCAGTAGATCATCTACATACACCAAGACTACTGTCAGTGCAGCCTGCTCCATTTTGGTGAAGAGAGAGTAGTCATAGTGGCTTTGAGTGAAGCCAAGACCCATTAGTGCATCAGTTAGTTTCTTGTTCCATTGCCTAGGAGCTTGCTTCAGGACATACAAAGACTTGTGAAGTTTGCAAACCTTAGAAGTCCCTCCCTGGCTTGCAAACTCCTGAGGAATCTCCATGTAGACTTCCTCTAGAAGATCGCCTTGTAGAAAGGCATTATGGACATCCATTTGAAAGATGGGCTAGTGCTAGGCTGCTGCAAGGGCAATGACAGATCTCACTGTGACCATCTTGGCCACAGGAGAGAAATTTTTTGTGTAGTCAAGCCCCTCCTGTTGACTGTACCCTTTAGCCACTAGCCTAGCCTTATATCTTTCCACAGCTCCTGAAGCAGTGTACTTCACCTTATACACCCATCGACAACCTATAGGCACTTTCCTAGAAGGAAGATCAACAATGCTCCATGTATGATTATCATCTAAGGCTACAATCTCTGATTGCATAGCATCAACCCAGTGTGGATGTTTCATTGCCTCAACATAAGAATGAGGCTCTTCAACAGATGAAAAAGTTGTAAGAGCAGCACCAAAGGACTGGGATACATGATCATAGGATAAGTAGATTGACATAGGATAACAGCAGTTAGCATTACCTTGCTGCTGAGTGACATAGTCTTTAAACCAGACAGGAGGTCTACTAGTTCTGGTGAATTTTCTACAGGGCTTAGGGACAGTAGAAGGCATAGAATTGTTAGAATCATCAGCTGTCTTGACAAATTCTACTGAGCCTGATGAGAGGAGCAATGAGGGTTGATCATCTGTGTCGGATATGCCACTGTCTAAAACTGGCTCAGTAGATTCAACACTAATTGAGGCGGATGATATAGAAGAAGAAGCAGATATAGTGCTGAGGTCGAGGACTGAGAACAGAGATGAGATAGTAGTGGGAAGATGGTTGAAAGGAAAGACATCTTCTTTGAACACTACCTCTCTCGTGACTTGAAAAATCTTTGAGTGAATAACATACATCTTGTACCCCTTCTGGGTCAAAGAGTAACCAAGAAATATGGCCGGGACATCTCTTAGTGAGAATTTGTCCCCCCCTTTTGAGATCAGTAACATATCCCAAACAACCAAACACTCGCAAATGATGTAGTGAGGGCAACTGACCATGCAACACTTCATAGGGACACTTGCCTTGAAGAGTAGGTGTAGGCAGTCTATTGATCACATAAACATCAGCCAAAACACATTCTCCCCAGAACCTTAGAGGAACTGAGGCTTGGAACTTCAAGGCTCTTGCAGTGTCCAAGATATATCTGTGTCTCCTGTCAGCAACTCCATTTTGCTGAGGAGTGTAGACACAAGAACTTTGATGAATGATTCAAAAAGATTGCAGCAATACTATCATTTGTGAATTAAAGAATTCACAACCATTGTCAGACCGAAACACTTTCACAGAACAAGAAGAAACATTCTGGACCATGAGTAAAAAGTTTCTCATCACTACAACTACTTCACCCTTCGAAGAAAGTAAAAAGATCCAAGTATATCTGGAATGATCATCAACTAAGGTTAGAAAATAAATTCTACCATCATGAGTAGGAACTCTGTAAGGTCCCCATACATCACCATGAATAGTGTGAAAGCAAGTAGTAGAGACAGTATTACTTGAAAGAAATGGGAGTCTTGATTATTTAGCTAGTGGACATACAGTACAGTGACTTTTAGATGAATCATGCTTTACAGATTGAAAAACTTTCACCTTCCTCAACGTAGTAAGTGGCACATGCCCTAGTCTTTTGTGCCAAAGATCTACACTCAGTCTACTGCCAGTTATTGTATTTGCAACAACAGAATTGAAGACATCTTTACCCCGAGACACAGGTACTTCAGCAGAATCCACCTGAAGTTTGCGACCCTGAGACACGGGTACTTCAGCAGAATCCACCTGAAGTTTGCGACCCTGAGACAGAGGTACTTCAGCAGAATCCACCTGAAGTTTGCGAACCTGAAACACAGGTACTTCAGTAGAATCCACCTGAAGTTTGCGATCCACCTGAAGTACTTCAGCAGATTCCACCTGAAGTTTGCTAGGTATTACAGCAAAATCCACCTGAAGTTTGCGATCCACCTGAAGTACTTCAGCATAATCCACCTGAAGTTTGCTAGATATTACAGTATAATTCACCTGAAGTTTGCTACTGTGGTTGAACACATAGAGGCCACTGTCTTCTCTATCAATCCCCTTCACTTTGCCACTGAAGAGATCATGAAAGATGAAGAAATCAGGAAAGAACATGGCTACACACTTTAGTTCTTTTGTTAAGTTTGATACAGATAGGAGATTGTATTTGAATCCAAGTATGTGCAACACATTAGTTATCTTTTGACCAGGAAAAAGATAAGTCTATGTGATTAACAATGATTGTTTCTCCAGTAGGAAAATGAACTTTGCACTCTTTAGACTTATCACACTCACTTTCTCCATTAAGATTTGTTTGTCATTAACCATGTGATTTGATGCTCCGGAATCCACTATCCACTTAATTAGGTCTTCACTGGTAGTCATGGTTGCATTTGCTCTACCTGCATTCTCAGATGAACTACCAATCTCACTGCCTTTGCCAAGCATCTGCAGAATTTGAGTGTACTGCTCCTAAGTAAACTGTGGAATCCCTGCCAGTCCTGTTAGTCCTGCTTGAACATTCTGATTGTGAACGTGGCTAGGTGCTGAATATCTAGCCATGTTAGCCATTAAACCAGTAATTTCACTCATAGAAGCAGAGTTGACATCACTATTAGACTGATTGTCCTTAGCATAATTGACAGAGGGAATCTTCTTCTTAGATTTGAAATCTGCTGGATATCCCACAAATTTGTAGCAAGTATCTCTGGTATGCCCTTTGAAGTGACAATAGTCACAGTAAAGGATATTCTTCTTGTTTCTATAACCTGCTCCTGAACTAGATGATCCTCCCTTGTTGTTATATATGACACCATTACCAGAGCCATGTGAACTAGTACCCCTGTAGCCTCCATTATTACTAAACAAGGTTATTCCTTCATTTATCTCAAGAATATGTGTAGGAGGAGTCAGTGATCTCCTACTTTCCTCAGACACTATCATAGCATAGACCTTAGTAATTGAAGGAGTTGAGGACATCATCATAATCTGATTGCTAGACTGAGCATATGATTCATTTAGACCCATTAGAAACTGCAACAGTCTTTGAGATTCAAAATGTTCAACATATTTCTTAGATTCTTCACAACCACAACCAGGGCAGGGCATTAGTGCATCAAACTCTGCCCACAATTCCCTTAGTATTGATAAATACACTGAACCTGAGGAAATACCCTGGGTTAAAGTGTCTATTTGTCTATGAAGATATAGGATTCACGATCCATTAACTTTATCAAAAGTTTCCCTAAGATCGGACCAGACCTTCTGAGCACTTGTAGCATACACCATACCACTTAGTAATTCATTTTGCTAATTGAATTCATTATCACGAAAGGACTATAACATTACATTTCTCCCACAGTTCATGCAAGGATGGATCAAATTTATCCTTCGAGTACCTACCATCAACAAAACGTAATTTGCTCTTTCCTAGTAGGCTAACTCGCATAGAACTACTCCATAAAGCATAGTTCTCAGGTCATGTGAGCTTAATCGAAATTAGCGAGCTACCTGGAGCATCGCAAGGTTGAAGAAATAGAGGATGATGTTGATCTACAACTGGAATCATTCTGATGCCTCCTCTTGCGTGTTTAGCATCAGTAGTGTCGTCTGTAGTTTCAATTGCCATTGAAATGAACTTGAAAACTTAGAGACAATTCTGAATTGTAACAAAAAAAACCCTAGTTGCTCAAGGATGAGTTTCACCAATAATGGCGACTCAAAAGCAATTAGGCAAACTAAAAAATGCTGGAAACAAGCTCGAAGTAAGCTCGGATCAATCCGCTAGCTTTGATACCATGATAACTTCTAGTGATTAAGCTTCAATGGAGAAGAGAGAAGAAGAAGATACGAAGAAGCATCACTGGAGAAGAAACCGTTTTTTCTCATAGAATGAATACAGAGTACATGATTACTAACTGCTTGTTAGTTATATACATTGTTGTAACTTAAGTTAGTTGAATACAGCTGTCATTAACTAACTAATTACTCTTAGTTAACTAACTACAGTTAACACTAACTAAGCCAGCTAACTACAATTAGCCTCATATCTTGTTAACATAATCCAATAATTTTTGTTTGACCCTGTATATATTTGTTAATATCTATAAATATTTGATTATAAATTTAATTATTATTGTATTTAATTTGGAGATTCCTCTAGGAACCATAAATTTAAAAAATTTGGGTTCGTTCCTGTTCTCATTTAAATTTTCCATTCGTTACTACTCGTAAGTTTTGTATTATAGGAATGTTCTATATTACTTATTTATTTATTTTATTTTATTGCAAGGATATGGATTCGGAATGGGTAAAGTAAAAGAGGATTACACCACATGGATGCAACATAAGATCTCTCATCTCTACCAATAAGTTCACTAGATTCTCATATTTTATATTGCTGGAAATTATGTTTGTTCTAATTCTTTCCCGATTCATTTTATCCTTTGAAAATTAAGCTTTGAATTTAACTATCTTCTGAGATTATCAGAAAAGTATTGAACTTATAAACCATTATTTAAATGGGAATAATCACTTTATCGTGGTTTTAATACATGATTAATCGCTAAAAGCTAATCGAAGTGAAGTACAAAGAAACTTTTATAAGAATATATCTTTGCGAAAACTGAAGAAGAAAAGAAGATAAATAAGAAGGTTGTGATAAAATGATAAGTTTTCTGACATTCTTAATCAGAGGTTTTGAATTCGAGCCTTTGGAAATTTGAATTAAAGCAGGCTCCAATCTCACATTGAGTTAGAAAACAAAAAAAGACTTTGGAAATTTGAATTAAAGCAGGCTCCAATCTCACAGTGAGTTAGAAAACAAAAAAAGAAATAAATAAGATCATAAGCATAAGCGTAGAAAAGAAATATACTAATTATATTGATTTCTCCACACACTAGCCCAACATTGATCTTGTAAGAAAAGAAACTATAAGAAAGAAGAAGAATCTGAAGAAAATGATAGCCCAATACGTAATCAGTTGGCCCATAAAGGCCCCATTTATTTGACCCAAAAAACAAAAAGCTCACAGCTTCCATGTTCCTTGAGAACAAGCAGATAAACGATTACTCTTGATTTCTTGTAGTCGGTAAATTTCGTAATTAGGATTGTACTAATACTAAAAATGATAAAATTTGATTGTCATGGCCTCAAACCAGCAACTTCTAAATAGTAATGGTAAGGTTAAGCTAAGTGTTTGACCAAAAAGAGTTAAACTTTTTGTTAAACTAATTAAGTAAAGTAATAATGGGGAAATCCTAGTTAAGCGTAATAAATTCTAGATCTAAGATCAATAGATATCAATGATATGGGACAACATATTCAAGATTATTAAATGTCTAGAATGTGCTCAATGATTGTCAATGAATAGGAGAATAATGGTAGGCAATAAATATGACAAGTGGCAATAACTGTAAATAGAAGGAATTAATCACCCAAATATTGAATGATGTGGATGATTCCTCCTTCTGACAGCAACGTGTGATAATAAACTATGAAGATGGATAAAGTGTTATTGGATCTTGTGAATGGAAAAGCAGAATAAACAATGAAATCAAACAGGAGCGACAAGACAAGCTTTTTGTATATTCCCGTAATAGTCAACTTCTTATCAGTGTTCTTATCAGAAAGTGAAGGTCCATCCTTTTGTTCCCTATCTCTTACTATTTATAAGGAATATTCCTAGGAAACCCTACAAAGTACAATCAAAGAAATATTCAGTAGAATATTCCTTTTCATAATTCTACGACTATCTTAGACATTGCTGCTACTCTTTCTCTACTCGACCACGGTCTTGGTCTCTCGTTTGGTGATTCCTCGCTATTGGGTCTTCCTCAACCTCGGTAATATTGAGGTCGTCTTCTTGGTCGATCTCAGTGAGCGAACTTTATCCGCAGCCGTTTCGGAGAAATTTCGGCATAATGTCCGAGCAGAAGTAATCACCGTTGAAATGGTGACATGTCATTCCAAGGGTCGCGACCAACGAGGTAGGCGTAGGATGACGTCACGACCACGTGCATCATCATTGCGCATCTTCCCAATGCACAACATCGTTTCTCGAGCCTCTGCCGCTTCGATTTTAGGGCCACTGACAGTTATTTTCACCGATTCAGGCGCCACAATTGTTTATAAATAGAGGGGGAGAAGTTTCTAAGTGAAACTTTCGCACTTTCTAACTTCATCTCTGCATTTTGCTTCCTCTTCTTCTTCTTCAGTTCTTGCTTTCTATTTCTTCTACCGTCAGCACCCTCTCTTTTCGATTCCACCGCATACACACTATCAGAAAATGACCAATTCGACTCCCAACTCCGAGATAGTCTCTGACGCTATCCAATAATCGGTGGCTATGCCCTCCAGTGGCGGTGAACCCGTGGTTATGGAAGATGAGAGCTTCCCCACCGTGGAGGAGGTCGTTCCACGTAATCCAACTTCTAGGAACGACTTCTCAAAAGAGCCCGTTCAGGACCCCGAGTGTGTATTATCCGAGATAGGTTTTAAGCATATCTCCTCCCTCAGATCCAATTTCCACATCCCCGCTTATATCGATATCGTTCCGGCAGGGGACGACGTGATACAAGTCCACCGACCCGGGTATTGTGCGTTCTATGCCTACTCATTCTTGGTGGGCTATTCTCTTTCTCTTCCTCCATTAGTGGAAGAGTTTTGCCATTTCTACGGCATCTACCCAGCGCAGATTTCCCCGGATCTTTACAAAAATTTTCTCATGTTGACGAAATTCGTGGAGATGGCCGGCTGTGAGGTCTCTATCCTCCACCTGTTGCACCTCTTCTCGCTGAGCTTCTATAGGGGCACAATGATTCATCTTCGCCCCCGCAGAACTAAAGGGCTGGTGTCGTGGATAGATGACAAGGCGAACTGCCGTATCTGATTCAGCTATTTCTTCATCAAGACTGAGCACGTGGTGGCGAACCCAAGCGGGTTCCCTAAACAGTGGAATTTCAATCGTAAGTATCTTTTGATGTTCGAATTGTGTTTGCGTACTTTACTTCGTGTTTTTTGACTCATTTTTTTGTAGCTGAGAGACGTCCACCTTCTCCGGTCGCCGACATCACCGACTGGGTAGCCCGCATCCTGCCTCATACTGTGGGGATTCGTGACTAGGGGTCCTTCAATAATAGGTTTGGGCCCAACCCCTCGACTGGTAAGTTAGATTGCGGCTTTAATTTCGCCCTTGTTATATAACCTGTTGCTATTCATCGTTTTTTTAACATGGCTCCCTTTTTGTGTCAGGTCGACGGGCTTCCAAGAAGGCGAAGGCTCCCGTATTTGCATCCTGCCAGGCGGTCGCCTCGGCCAGGATACCGTTCGTACTGGCAGAGTCCGTAAGGAGTGCTCATCCTCAAACCCCGTCATTGGGTGACTTTAGCTCACAGTCGGCCGATATATTGGCAGAGACCCTGGCCCGCCCAGTTATGCACTTGATCAACGAGTTTTCTCCCGGTGAGGAGGAGGCGGCACCTTTGAAAAAGAGGAGGGTAGAGACTGGCAGGGTAACTGCGATCGATGTCGTGCCTTAGGGGCCGATCATTTTGGACGCGGAGTCGGTGCATCCACTGGGCATCGAGTCTGCTCCCGTGCTGGAGATCGCTGCGGAGGAGTGGTCGTCGGAGGCAGAAGAGGCCACCACGAGGGAGGAATGTGCACGAACAAATGATGTGGGCTCGTCATCTGCGGATGAGAGAGATAAAATTGTCCTTGTAGAAGACGATGGGTCAGGCTTTGACATCGACCCCGAGGAGGTGCGGGTCTTTGAAGAGAGTTTACCTGAGTGAAGATAAGGACTGAGGGGTCTAACCGGAACATCGTCATCCCCGTAGGTTATAACCTCTTGGTTAATTCAGAACAAATGGTTCCAACTTTCTCCCCTTTGTGCGCGGACTCTGAGAACAGGACGCTGCAGAAGCTTAAGGATGCGGACCTGTCACTGGGCATCTCCAGGATGGCCCTGCGAGTAAGTTCCCCTTCCACATTTTAACTTCGTTCGCTTCTCTTATGTTGTTTGCCTCTGCTGGTCCGTCTTCTTTTATCTACCAAGCCCTCATTTTGGAGATTGAGTGTGATCCGGGGGAAGAGAAAAGACCGGCCCTCTACAAGAAGATGGAGTCTAAGTACAAAGAATACCGTTCCAAGCACCGAACGCTGGTCAGCATACTCGGCGAGGACGATCAGTTCCAGACACTCCATAATGAGTTGAAACAAAAAGATGAGGAGCCGAGGGAGAAGGACCGTGAGCTCATGAGGGCCATTGGCAGGTGTAGCGTGCTTAAGGGGACGCTGAGAGCTAAGGATGACGAGCTCGAGGTGAGTAAGGGAGTAATGGCCGAAAATGTTGATCTTTAGGCTCAAGTGGCGTCATTACGAGTTGAGCTCGAACAGAGCGCAGCTAGGGCCATCAGCTTGAGGGGCGAGTTGACCTCCAGAGCTGAAAAGTTTGAGAGGGTTGAGAGAGCCAGAATGGCTGCCGTGGCGGAGGCGGCTGCACTAGGGGGTACCCTCCGCGTCTTCAGGTCCGATCGGGCTAGTGATGCAAAAATGTCGGCGCTTAAGAAAGCGAGGCTTGAAGAGCGGATAGGTGGTTTAGAGGCGGAGGCGTCAGACTTGAACGGGCAGATTGCTGCCCTGAAAGCCGAGAAGGCGTAGCAGCAGGCCCAACCATCTACCTCTCATACTTCCACTTATCCCAGTGTGTCCCGGGAGTTGTATGAGAAGTGGGTTCATGTTGAGGCCTAGCTTGATATATATAGAGCTCTGATGATGGCCAGGAAGGCTTCCGAGGTGGAGTTCGAGGACGCTCGTGTCAAGGCACGTGTAGCTCGTGACGCCTGTGACTGTGAACCCGGTACGCCCCGAATGGACGATGACGAAGATGATTTGGACGGGCTTGCTTCTTATGCTTGGTACGATGATGAGTATACTAGTGACGTTGGTGATGGTGGAGATGATGCGATGTGATGTCTTTGTACTTAGTTTTTGTTCTTTCCTTTTTCTTCTTTTTTTGGGGGCGTCTTTCAGGCCCTTTTGTAAGATGTTTTGTTTTGAATGAAATGATTTACCTTTTGTTGTATGCTCTCGGCCCATTTCGCTTTTCTGTGAATGTTTTTCTTTGTAAGATTTCCTGACTTTTAGTTGGTCTGTGGTTGGTCGTTAAAACATTCGAACGTCGCCGAATGTTAGTCGATTCGGGCGAGGTCGAATATAAATTGATTTGAACTAGGTCAAGTGTAAGTCTATTCGAATGAGGTTGAATGTATACTTTGAAGAATAATTCGGACGAGGTCGAATATAAGTTGATTCGAACGAGGCCGAATGTAGACTTAAAAAATAATTCGAACGAGGTCGAATGTAAGTCAATTTGAACATGGTCGAAAGTAGACTTAAAAAATAATTAGAACGAGGTCGAATGTATACTTAAAAAATAATTCGAACGAGGCTGAATATAAGTCGATTCAAATGAGGCCGAATATAGACTTAAAAAATAATTCAAACGAGGTCGAATGTAGACTTAAAAAATAATTCGAACGAGGTCGAATATAAGTCGATTCGAACGAGGCTGAATGTAGACTTAAAAAATAATTCGAATGAGGTCGAATATAAATCGATTCGGACGAGGGCGAATGTAGACTTAAAAAATAATTCGAACGAAGACGAATATAAGTTGATTCAAACGAGGTCAAATGTAGGCTTTGAAAAATAATTCGAACGAGGTCAAATGTAGACTTTAAAATAATTCGAACGAGGTCGAATATACATTTCCTTTGTTGGCGTAATGTGCAAACTTGGTGGAAGCATGTAGGAACATCGTATTCTTGCATATATTTTGATTATATATTCATTGGAGAGTTTTACATGTTCTGCTCAGTTCGTACATACATTCGAGAAGTCCCAGTCCATCTAGTCCCTTCATCGGTCGACCTGGAGAAGTAGTTGGGAGGTCGGGTGATGAACTTAACATTTAAACTTCGAGACGCCCTCTTCGTCGCCTCGTTGAAAACTTCCCCGAGAAAACCCGATTGGGACAAAACTCAGGTGAGGGAAAAAGAGTACGACTTAGGGGACGTCCATCTTTAGAAGTTGAAGTATTTGAGGTGGGCGACGTTCCAATTGTTTGGTAGTAGTTTTCCCTCCATTGTTTCTAGTTGTAACGACCCTTTTCTTACTGCCACCATGATTTTTTATGGGCCGTCCTAATTGGTTCCCAGTTTGCCTTCCCGTGGGTCTTTGCTTGCTTGTGTTTTGGCTTTGAGTACATAGTCCCCGACCTTGAGCGACTTGACTTTGGCTTTTTTGTTGTAGTACCGCTCTGCCTGTTGTTTTTGAGCTATCATTCTTATGTAGGCCATGTATCTCCTCTCTTAGGCTTTCCTCGTTGCTTGGACCGCTCTCATTTGAGTGCCTTAGGCTTGGTTCACCGACTTTGACTGGTATTACTGCATCAGTCCCATAGACTAGTGAGTATGGTGTTTCTCATGTGCTTGTTTTTGGCATGGTACGATATGCCCATAGCACTTCTGGTAGTAATTCCGGCCACAGTCCCATGGCGTTCTCAAGCTTCTTTTTCATGATGTTCAATATTGTTTTGTTGGAGGACTCCGGTTGACCGTTGCCTGAGGGGTGATATGGCGTGGAGAGTATTCTCTGGATGTGCCATTTCTCGAAGAACTTGGCGGTCTTTTTTTCGGTGAACTGGGGTCCATTGTCGCAACTGATTTATTTGGGGATGCCAAAGCGGCATATGATGTTTCTCCATATGAATGTGATAACTTCATGTTCGTGTATTTGGTGAATGCACCTGCTTCTACCCACTTGGAAAAATAGTCAGTTAAAACTAAATGAAATCGTACATTACCTCTTCCCGCTGGGAGGGGTCCGACGATGTCCATTCCCCATTTGATGAAAGGCCAAGGTGAGGTGACTGAGTGGAGGTGCTCGCACACTTTGTGAATCATGGGGGCGTATTTTTGGCATTGCTCGCACTTTTTGACGAAGTCGCTGGCCTTCTTTTTCATAGTGGGCCAGTAGTAAACTGCTCATATGAGGCATCTGACAAGAGCGCGGTTTTCGGTGTGGACTCCGCAACGGCCTTCGTATACTTCTTCGAGAACGCGCCACGTTTGGTCCTAGGCATTTTTTTAGGGAACCTCCAAACATTATTTTGTACAAGTCACTATTAATGATGTTGTACCTGGCCGCCTGCATTCGAAGATTCTTGGCTTTTTTTTTATCGGGTGGGAGCACTCTGTCCTGCAAATATGATATAATACGATTGCGCCAGTCCCAAGTCATGTTTATAGTTCGTATCTCAATATGATTTACTTATGAATGGAGGAGAGTGTCCAGGTTCTCTTTTCCATTTATGTTCCTGGTAGCCGCCGCCAGTTTGGCAAGGCCGTCTGCCTCGACGTTTTGCGTAGAGGTATCTGGTCGAGCTGGCATTCATCGAACTCGGGTAGCAACTTACAAATCTTGGCCTGATATTTTGTAGCCTTTGTTCTTTGATTTGGAAAGTCCCTGTGACTTGATTGATGACGAGTTGTGAGTCACATCGGAGGATGACTCATCGTGCTCCGTATTTGAGGACCAGTTTTAATCCTGCAATCACAACCTCATACTCGGCCTCATTGTTAGACATATCAGGACACCGTATGGTGTGATGGCCCAAAAGGTCATCTTGTGTTTTAGAAATCTATTATCAGCTGTTTATCCTTAAAAATCTCATTTTTACCCTCCTCGATTTGCATGTGCAGTCCGGGCGTATTTCCGGAAAGCTTTTATGTGAGGAATTGAAGAAATAATAATTTTTGGCCTTTAAAAGTGATTTTAGTTGACTTCGGTCAATATTTTGAATAAAAGGACTCGCACCCGTATTTTGACAGTCCCGGTGGATCTGTAGTAAAATATGGGATCTGGGCGTATGCCCGGAATCGAATTCCGATATCCCTAGCTCGAGAAATGATTTTTTGACTAAAATTGAAAGACTTAAAATTTATGATTTTAAAGAATTTGCTTAATGTTTGATCTTGTTGGTATCGTGTCCATATTTTAGTTTCAGAGCCCCCTACATGTACGTTATGATATTTATACGTTATTTGTGAAATTTGGTGAGAAACGGAACTGATTTGACGTGATTCGGACCTTCGGTTCAGAAAATAAAAATTCGAAAGTGTTCTTGAGAATTTCATATGTTTTGGTGTTAAATTCGTAGTTCTAGGTGTTATTTTGGTGATTTGATCGCACAAGCAAGTCTGTATGATATTTTTAGACTTGTGTACATGTTTGGTTTGGAGCCCCAAGGGCTCGGGTGCCATTGGGGCGATGCGCAAGTTGAGTTCAAACCTGAACAGGGCTGTTGGTGCACCACATCTAAGAGGAACCGCGTCCGCAGGTGCGGCCTCGGTCGACCCAGTCCTTTTCCACAGAAGCGTACGTCAGGTCCGCACATTCGGATCCGCAGGTGCACCGACGCACCGCAGATGCGAAGGTCGTTGGGCAGTGAGTTCATTAATTTGGGACTCACGCCATTTCTCCTCATTCTCAAAATATAGAAGACCTAGGGGCGATTTTTTATAGACCTTTTCTTCTCCAAATCATTGGTAAGTGTTCCTTAACCCGTTTCGTTCAATCTTTCACTTCATTTTACAAGAATTTAACCTAAAATCTAGGAATTCCATGGTAGAAATTGGGGGTTTGGGTCGAATTAGGGATTTTTGAGAAATTGGACCTCAATTTTGGGTTGAATTTCGAAACTAATTACATATTCGGGCTCGGGGGGGGGGGGGGAATGAGTGAACAGATTTTGGTCTGAACCTTGAGTTTTGACCAGGCGGGCCCAGGGTCGATTTTTGACTTTATGGCGAAAGATTTAGGAAACCTATAATTGTGTATTGAGATTGATTTCTTTAGCGATAATTAATGTTATTAAGCTAATTACGACTAGATACGAGTGGGTTGGAGGTGAATTCTAGAGGAAACGTGGTACTTTTGCAGTGAGTGGCCCACGGATCGAGGTCAGTGTCGTGTCTAACTTTGGCTTGAGGGATTAGGTGTTATTTGCTACGTGTTTGGCTGTTGAGTAAAATGTACAGGTGAGGTGACGAACATCTATGTGTTATTGTCGAGTCATAGCATGCGAGTGAGCCCTATTCTTGCAATTTTTGTAGTCTTTAATCATATTGTCCATGATTAGCGTAATCATTTGTGATGTTGGGCAACTTCTATCTGGTTTGTACTGATATTTGGTAATTGTTGAATATTGGCTCAAGGTTGAGGTTGATTTTTGGTATTAAGTATTGATGAAATGCTGATTTTTCTTTGATATTTCTTTTTATCCGTTATTATTGATCTTTGATTGGTGAGGAAGAGTGTAAACCACGAAGGGTGATGCCGTGCCATTGCATTATTTCATATGGTGAGGAAGAGTGTAAAGCACGAAGGAATGATGCCGTGTCATTTCATTATTTCATATGGTGAGGAAGAGTGTAAAGCACGAAGAGTAATGTCGTGCTATTTTATTATTTCATATGGTGAGATTGAGAGTAAAATCACGAAGGGTGATGCCGTGCAGTTTCTTTTACCGTTCTTACTTATTTTATCTTTTTAAAGCATTTTTGATTTGTCCGGTTATATCACTGTTTCTGATTCTTATATTGTGAACCCTTCAACATGTCCCCTCCCAATATTTCCTGTCTTATTTTTGCTATTGTTGTTATTGCTACATGTATGATTATACTGCACAGGTTGTTTTTAGGGTGTCTTGTCCTAGCCTCGTCACAACTTCGCCGAGGTTAGGCTCGACATTTACTAGTACACAGGGTTGGTTGTACTGATGCTGCACTCTACACTTTCTGTGCAGATCCAGGTGTCGGTCCGAGCTGATTCCGAGCTTCGCGGTTGACTTCTTTACCCGGAGACCCAAGGTAGATCTGCCGTCATCCGCAGATTCCTGGAGTCCCCTCCTATCTGATCATTTTACTGTTTTTCTTTGGTTCATAAATAGTTGTATATTTTTCCTTTAGGCAAATACTTGTAGATAAATCATATTATTCCATGAGTTGTGACTCCAAATCATGGGTGTGTGTGTGTGTGTGTGTGTATATATATATATATATATATATATATATGTTTTCATGAATTTTTGTTTCCTTATTAATTTATCATGAGTTGAATTGTATTAATTCTCCGCAAGTTTTAAGATTTTTATGTTGTAAATCTCTAATATTGGCTTGCCTATCAAGTGCAATGGTAGGCGCCATCACGATCCCAACGGTGGGAGTTCGGGTCGAGACAAGTTGGTATCAAAGCACTAGGTTGCTTAGGTCTCACAATTCACGAATAAGTTTAGTAGAGTGTGGGGGACCGGTACGGAGACGGTTGTACTTATCTCCTAGAGGCTATGAAGTTTAGGAAAACATTTCACTTTTATTCTACTCTTTCGTGTGATTTTGTTATCTCATTACTGATTGAATTCTCCTATTTTTACTCTCTCGCAAATGGAGAGAACACGTACAGCTTCTTCCGCTGATCAGCAGCCGGATCCTCTAGCAGCAGATCCTACGAGGGGTAGAGGTTGAGGACGAGGCAGGGGAAGGGCTTAGCCTAGGGCCCGAGCAGCAGCTCCAGCTGCGGAGCCTCAGGTAGAGTTTGATGAGGAGGTTCTAGCTCAGACTATTCCTGCCAGACTAGATCAGGTCCAGGAGGGGTTTATTGCCACCCCAGTGCTTCAGGATGCCTTGGTCCAATTAATGGGCCTTATGGAGAGTGTGGCCCAAACTGGCGCATTCCCCATGGCACCAGTCGTATCTCAGGCTGGAGGAGGATCCCAGACTCCTGCTACTCACACTCCAGAGCATATGGATCCCCAATTTGAGACTCCAGCGGCCCACCCAGTCAGAGTAGTTCAGCCGGTTGCTGCGGCACAACCCGTTGATGGGCCAACTATGTCCTCTGAGGCTTTGTGGAGGTTGGATAGGTTTACCAAGCTCTTTCCAGTTTGTTTCAATGGTGATACTTCATAGGATCCCCAAGAGTATCTTGATAGTTGTCACGAGGATCTTCGGAACATGGGTATATTGGAGACAATGGGGTCGACTTTGATGCTTTTCACATGACTGGTTCCGCCAAGAAATGGTAGAGGGATATTTTTTTACCAGACCAGCTGGGTCGCCTGCTCTCACTTGGGACCGGTTCTCACATCTCTTCTTAGAGAAGTTTCTGCCTATCACCTTGAGGGATGAACCGTCGTCAGTTAGAGCGTCTCCGACAGGGCAACATGACTGTTACTCAGTATGATAATTGTTTTGTGGACTTGGCTCATCATGCTATTCTTTTGCTGCCCACAGAGAGAGAGGGTGAGAAGGTTTATTGAGGGTCTTGCTCAGCCTATTATATTGCAGATGGCTAAGGAGACAGGGAGTGAGTTTTCTTTCCAGGATGTGGTTAATATCGCCAGACAGGTTAAGATGGTTCTTGGACAAGGAGGTCAGGGGTCGGACAAGAGACCTCGTCATTCCGGTGGATTCAGGGGTGCCTCATCTGGAGGCAGGGGTACTTATGGTAGAGTCCACCCTCCCAGGCCATTTCATTCAGCACTCCAGGTATCCCATGGTGCCCCAGGTGGTCGTGGCTCTTATATGCCTTATTCTGATCATCCGACCTACAGTGCACCACTAGCTCCTATCAGTGCACCTTTCCTTCAGAGTTTTCAGGTCGACAAAGTCAGTTTGTCGGCCAGCAGTCTCAGCAGCCGAGGTCTTTTTATATTTGTGGTGATTTGAGTCACATTTCTAGGTATTGTCCTCGTGCGTCGAGTAGTTCACAACACCAGATTTCTCGTGCCATGGTTCCGGTACCAGTAATTATGCCTCCTACTCAGCCAGCCAGAGGCAGGGGTCAGGTAGTCATAGGTAGGGGACAGATTGTTAGAGGTGGAGGTCAGGCCACTAGAGATGGAGGCCCGCCAGTTAGAGTTCATCCCAGAGACATGGTTCAGAGTGGTGGGGCTCAGCCCCGATGTTATGCCTTTCCATCCAGCCCTAAGGCTGAGTCATCCCATGCTATTATCACAGGTACTGTTTCAGTTTGCAGTAGAGATAATTCAGTTCTATTTGATCTGCGGTCTAGGTACTCCTACGTGTCATCTTATTTTGCTTCGTATTTGGTTGTGTCCCGTGATTCTTTGAGTTTCCCCGTATAGTTGTCCACGCCCGTGAGGGATGCCATTGTTGTAGATCGTGTATATCGTTCGTGTTTGGTCATTATTGGGAGTCTTGAGACCAGTGTAGACCTTCTTCTCTTAGATATGGTGGATTTCGATGTTATATTGGGTATGGATTGGCTATCGCCTTATCACGCTATCTTGGACTGTCACGCCAAGATGGTGACCTTAGCCTTGCCGGGGTTGCCTTGATTGAAGCGGAGAGGGACTCTTGGCCATTCTACCAGCAGGGTTATTTCTTATATGAAGGCTCGGCGCATGGTCGAGAAGGTGTGTTTGGCCTATTTGGCTTATGTCCGTGATTTTGGCACTGAGGTTCCCTCTATGGATTTTGTGCTTGTTGTTCATGAGTTTCCAGAGGTGTTTCCTGCAGACCTGCCGGGGATTCCATCTGACAGGGATATTGACTTTTGCATTGATTTGGCTCTTGGCACTCAGCCTATTTCTATTCTGCCATACCGGACGGCCCCACAAGAGTTGAAAGAATTGAAGAAACAATTGCAGGATTTGCTTGATAAGGGATTTATTAGACATAGTGTCTCTCCCTAGGGTGCGCCAATTTTGTTTGTGAAGAAGAAGGATGGGTCTATGAGGATATGTATAGATTATCAGCAGTTGAAGAGAGTCACGATCAAGAACAAGTATATGTTGCCGAGGATTGATGATTTGTTTGATAAGCTTCTGGGTGCCAAGGTGTTTTCAAAGATTGATTTGAGATATGGCTACCATCAGTTGAGGATTAGGGCATCCGATGTCCCTAAGACAACTTTTCGGACGCGGTATGGGCACTATGAGTTTCTGGTGATATCTTTTGGGTTGACCAACGCCCCAGCAGAACTTATGGACTTGATGAACTGAGTGTTCAAGCCTTATTTGGATTTCTTTGTGATCGTGTTTATTGATGATATTTTGATATACTCCCGCAGTCGGAAGGAGCATGAGCAACACCTCAAGATAGTGCTCCAGACTTTGAGGGTCAGTTAGTTGTATACCAAATTTTTGAAGTGTGAGCTTTGGTTGGATTCAGTCGCTTTCTTGGGCCACGTCGTATCAGCAGAGGGTATTCAGGTAGATCGTAAGAAGATTGAGGCAGTCCAGAACTGGCCTAGACCCACATCAACTACGGAGATCAGGAGCTTCTTGGGTTTGGCGGGTTACTACAGTCGATTTGTGGAGGGGTTTTCATCTATAGCAGCCCCATTGACAAGGTTGACCTAAAAGGGTGCCACATTCAGATGATCGGACGAGTGTGAGGCGAGCTTTCAGAAGCTCAAGACAGCATTGACTTCAGCGCTGGTGTTGGTATTACCATCAGATTCAGGATCTTACACGGTATATTGTGATAACTCCCGTGTTGGGATCGGAGCAATATTGATGCAGGAGAACATGGTGATTGCATATGCGTCTTGGCGGTTGAAGGTTCATGACAAGAATTACCCTATCGATGATTTAGAGTTGGCAGTCATTGTCCATACATTGAAGATTTTGAGGCACTATCTTTATGGCGTGTCGTGTGAGGTTTTCACGGATCATCGCAACCTTCAGTATTTGTTCAAGTAGAAGGATCTCAATTTGAGGCAGAGGAGATGGTTGGAGTTATTGAAAGAATATGATATCACCATATTGTACCATTCGGGAAAGGCCAATGTGGTGGCTGATGCATTGAGTAGGAAGGCAGTGAGTATGGGCAGACTTGCATTTATTCCAGTCAGTGAGAGGCCTCTAGCTTCAGATATCCAGACTTTGGCCAACCAGTTCGTGAGGTTGGATATTTCATATCCCAACCGTGTGTTAGCTTGCACAGTCGCTCAGCCTTCTTTATTTGAGCTTATCAAAGAACGACAGTATGACGATCCTCACTTATTGGTCGTTAGGGACACAGTTTGGCACGGTGGTGCCAAGAAGGTTACCATCGGAGATGACGGGGTTTTGAGGATGTAACCTAATTTTGATGGGATTCATGAGTTGATCATTGAAGAGGCTCACGGTTCTCGGTATTCTATTCACCCGGGCGCTGCCAAGATGTACCATGACCTGCAACAGCATTATTGGTGGAGGAGTATGAAAAAGGATATAGTTGATTATGTAGCTCAGTGCCTGAATTGTCAGCAAGTGAAGTATGGGCACCAGAGACCCAGTGGTTTGCTTCAGCATATGGAGATTCCTGAGTGGAAGTGGGAGCGTATCACTATGGACTTTGTTGTTGGATTCCCACGGACTTAGAGGAAGTTCGACGTTGTTTGGGACATTGTGGATAGGTTGACTAGGTCAGCACACTTCATTCATGTGGTAGTTACTTATTCTTCGGAGCGACTAGCATAGATTTATATTCAGGAGATCGTTCGTCTTCACGGTGTGCCTGTGTATATCATTTCGGATCGAGGTACGCAGTTTACCTCGCACTTTTGGAGGGCAGTACAATGAGTTGGGTATGCGGGTTGAGTTTAGCATAACATTTCATCCTCAGACGAACGGGCAGTCCGAGCGTGCTATTCAGATCTTGGAGGATATGATCTGCGCTTGTGTTATAGATTTCGGAGGATCGTGGGATCAGTTCTTTCCCCTTGTAGAGTTCTCCTACAACAACAGCTACTAGTCAAGCATTCAGATAGCTCCCTATGAGGAATTATATGGTAGACGGTGCAGGTTGCCGGTTGGGTGGTTTGAGCCGGGAGAGGCTCGGTTATTGGGTACATATTTGGTACATGAGGCCTTGGACAAGGTCAAGAATTATACAGGATCGACTTTGTACAGCTCAGTCCAGGAAAAAGAGTTATGCCGATCGTAGAGTTCGTGATGTGGTATTCATTGTAGGGGCGAGAGGTGTTGCTACTGGTATCACCTATGAAGGGTGTCATGAGGTTTGGAAAGATGGGTAAGTTGAGCCCTAGGTACATCGGGCCTTTTGAGATTCTCGATAGAGTGGGAGAGGTGGCTTATAAGCTTGTGTTGCCTCCAGGGTTTATCATCAGTTCATCCAGTATTCCATGTGTCCATGCTCCGGAAGTATCATGGTGAACCGTCCCACGTGTTAGATTTCAGCTCTGTCCAGTTGGACAAGGATTTGACTTATGAGGAGGAACCGATAGATATTCTAGACTAGTAGGTTCATCAGTTGAGGTCGAAGAGCTATCCTTCAGTTCGAGTGGGGTGGAGAGGTCAACCTATTGAGGCAGCTACTTGGGAGTCCAAGTCGGACATGCGTAGTAGATACTCTACTTGTTCGCCAGTTCAGGTACTTTTCTATGTTCGTTCGAGGACGAACATTTGTTTTAAAGGTGGAGATTGTGATGACCCAAAGGGTCATCTTGTGTTTTAGAACTATATTTTGCGCTCTTTAGCCTTAAAAATATCATTTTTACCCTCCTCAATTTGCGTGCGCAGTCGGTGCGTATTTCCTGAAAGCTTTTATGTGAGGAATTGAAGAAATAATAATTTTTGGCCTTTAAAAGTGATTTTAGTTGACTTTGGTCAACGTTTTGAGTAAACGGACCTGGACCCGTGTTTCAATTGTCTCGATGGGTCCGTAGTAAAATATGGGATCTGGGCGTATGCCCGAAATCAAATTCCGAGATCCCTAGCTCGAGAAATGAATTTTTGACTAAAATTGAAAGACTCAAAATTTATGATTTTAAAGAATTTTCTTAATGTTTGATCTTGTTGGTATCGGGTTCGTATTTTGGTTCCGGAGCCCGGTACAAGTCTGTTATGATATTTATACCTTATCTATGAAATTTGGTGAGAAACGGAACTAATTTGATGTTATTCGAACCTTCGGATGAGAAAATAAAAATATTAAAGTGTTCTTGATAATTTCATATGTTTTGGTGTTAAATTTGTAGTTCTAGGTGTTATTTTGGAGATTTGATCGCACGAGCAAGTCCGTACGATGTTTTTAGACTTGTGTGCATGTTTGGTTTGGAGCCCCGAGGGCTCAGGTGCCATTCGGGCAATGTGCAAGTTGAGTTCAAACCTCAACAGGGCTGCTGGTGCACCACATCTGGTGTGCCCGCACCTGCGAGCCATTGGTCGTAGGTGCGAGCAATAGCCCCGCAGGTGAGACCCAAGCCTGGGACGCTATTTTCCGCAGATATGGACTTTCTCCGCAGGAGAGGGACCGCAGAAGCGAAACCCTGTCCGCAGGTGCGGCTCCAGTCGACTCAGTGCTTTTCCACAGAAGCGAACGTCAGGTCCGCACATGCGAAGGTCGATGGGCAGTGAGTTCATTAATTCGGGACTCACGCCATTTCTCCTTATTTTCAAAAGATAGAAGACCTAGGGGCGAGTTTTCAAAGACATTTTCTTCCCCAAATCATTGGTAAGTGTTCCTTAACCCGTTTCTTTCAATCTTTCACTTCATTTTACAAGAATTCAACCTAAAATCTAGGGATTCCATGGTAGAAATTGGGGGTTTGGGTAGAATTAGGGATTTTTGGAAAATTGGAAACCGGACCTCAATTTGGGGTCAGATTTTGAAACTAATTACATATTCGGGCTCGGGGGTGAATGGGTGAACGGATTTCGGTCCGAACCTCGAGTTTTGACCAAGCAGACCCGGGGTCGATTTTTGACGTTTTGGGGCAAAATTTAGGAAACCTATAATTGTGTATTGAGATTGATTTCTTTAGTAATAATTGATTTTATTAAGCTAATTATGACTAGATACGAGTAGGTTTGAGGTTAATCCTAGAGGAAAAGCGGTACTTGAGCAGTGAGTGGCCTACGAATCGAGGTAAGTGTCGTGTCTAACTTTGGCTGGAGGGATTAGGTGTTATTTGCTTATTTCCTACGTGTTTGGTTGTTGAGTACAATGTATAGGTGAGGTGAAGAGCATCTATGTGTTGTTGGCGAGTCATAGCATGCGAGTGAGCCCTATTCTTGCAATTTTTGTAGTCCTTAATCATATTGTTCATGCTTAGCGTAGTCATTTTTTATATTGGGCAACTTCTATCCGGTTTGTACTAATATTTGCTAATTGTTAAATATTGGCTCAAGGTTGAGGTTGATTTTTGGTGTTAAGTATTGATGAAATGCTGATTTTTCTTTGATATTTCTGTCTATCCATTATTATTGATCTTTGATTGGTGAGGAAGAATGTAAAACACGAAGGGTGATTCCATGCCATTACATTATTTCATATGGTGAGGAAGAGTGTAAAGCACGAAGGGATGATGCCGTGCCATTTCATTATTTCATATGGTGAGGAAGAGTGTAAATCACGAAGAGTGATGTCGTGCCATTTTATTATTTCATATGGTGAGATTGAGAGTAAGAGCACGAAGGGTGATACCGTGCAGTTTCTTTTACCGTTCTTACTTATTTTATCTGTTTAAAGCATTTTTGATTTGTTCGGTTATATCACTGTTTCTGATTCTTATATTGTGAACCCCTCAGAATGTCCCCTCCCAATATTTCATGTCTTATTTTTACTATTGTTGTTATTGCTACATATATGATTATACTGCACAGTTTGTTTGTGGGTGTCTTGTCCTAGCCTCGTCACTACTTCGCCGAGGTTAGGCTTGAAACTTACCAGTACATGGGGTCGGTTGTACTGATGCTGCACTCTACACTTTCTGTGCAGATCCAGGTGTCGGTCCAAGCTGATTTCGAGCTTCGCGGTTGACTTCTTTTCCCGGAGACCCAAGGTAGATCTGTCGTAGTCCGCAGATTCCTGGAGTCCCCTCCTATCTGATCATTTTAATGTTTTTCTTTGGTTCATAAACAATTGTATATTTTTCCTTCAGCCAAATACTTGTAGATAAATCATAGTAGTCTGTGAGTTGTGACTCTATANAATTGTAGTAATTCTCCGCAAGTTTTAAGATTTTTACGTTGTGAATCTCTTAATGTTTGCTTGCCTAGCAAGTGCAATGTTAGGCTCCATCACGGTTCCGACGATGGGAGGTCGGGTCATGACATATGGACTGGCGAATTACTTCGCCAATCGGGACCTCGAGTACGAGTCCCAGTCCAGATCCTGACGCGTTAGAGGCGCCATCGGTGTATAGAATCCATCGGTTGGGTGACTCTAGTGAAGTGCTAGTGTCTTCCCTCTCGACTTCGGGAATTATTTTGGCGTTGAAGTCGGCGACGAAGTCAGCGAGTACTTGCGATTTTATCGTTTTTCGCGGATGATATATTATATCGTTCTCGCTTAATTCAATGGACCATTTAGCCAACCTACCCGACAGCTCGGGTTTATGTAGGATACTCCTTAGGGGAAAGGTCATGACTACCGAGATGGGGTGGCATTAGAAATAAGGTCTGAGCTTTCGTGAAGCTACGATTAAAGCCAGGGCTAGCTTTTCGAGGTGAGGGTACCTCGTTTCGGTGTCGACCAAAGTTTTGCTAATGTAATAGATTGGAGATTGTGTACCTTTGTTTTCGCAGACCAAAACTGCGCTTACCACGACGTCGGACACGGGCAGATAGATTATGAGTTGTTCTCCGGGTTCTGCCTTGGCAAATGTGGGGGAGAGGATAGATATGCTTTAATTCTCTTAGAGCCTTGACGCACTCGGAATTCCATTAGAGTCCGTTTTCCTTCTTGAGCACGCCAAAAAATTTGTGGCATCTATCAGAGGATCGTGAGATGAACCTCGATAGGGCAGTTATTCGGCCAGTCAGTTTTTGCACCTGCTTCTTGCTGGTGAAGTTTTCAGGTATTCCCTCTATAGCCTTTATCTGGTCGGGGTTAACTTCAATGCCTATCTGTGACACCAAAAAGCCGAGGAACTTTCCTGAGGTCATGCCGAAGGCGCATTTCTCGGGGTTCAGCTTCATGCTGTATCACCTAAGTATGTTGAAGGCCCCTCGGGTGGTCAATGTGGTCCTCTTTTCATTCAGACTTGACCAACATATCATCTATATATACGTACATCGTCTTGTCGAGATGCTCTTTGAACATTTTGGCTACTAGCCTCTGATAGGTTTCCCCCGCATTTTTCAGTCTGAACGGCAGGACTCTGTAGCAGTACGTACCTTGGTGGGTGATAAAAGTTGTTTTTTCTTGGTCCTCCTCCTCCATACGGATTTGGTTGTAACCTGAGTAGACGTCCAAGAAACTTAACAGTTCGTGTCTCACTATTGCGTCGGTGAGCTGATCAATGTGAGGCAATGAGAATGAATCTTTTGGGAAGGCCTTGTTCAGATCTATGAAATCCACCCACAGCTCCATTTCCTGTTTTGCTTTTTCACCATGACCACGTTGGCGATCCTATGGGGATACTTTGATTGTTTGATGGAACCGTTTGCGCGCAATTTTTCTACTTCTTCGCGGACGACATCATTTATTGCAACGTTGAATTTTCTTTTGATTTGCCGTACCAGCGGGTGGAGTGGTTTGACATTCAGCTTGTGTGTTGCTATTTCCTTCGGTATGCCTGGAATATCTGTATGGGAGAAGGCCAAAAGTCGGCATCGTCAGTTAAAATTTTATGGAAATTACCTGGCTTCTGGAGTTTGTGGCTGATGTAAAATTCTTTGTTGCGGTCGTTTTCATCCAGCTGAACGGGAACGACATCTTCCACAGTTTATCCCGTGGCTTCCATGACGTGTTTTTGCTCGTCAATGTCTGACCCCGACCTCGTCAATTGATACGCGTATGTGCTTTTGTCTTTCAACTGTTGAGTGTATGTGCAGTCTTGGGCGATGTGATAGCAATTTTGGACTGCGCGCTGCTCGTCACGAATGCTGAACACTCCCCACGGGGTGGGAAACTTGATGACCTAGTACAGGCTGGACGGGATGGATCTCATGGCGTGTATCCAGGGTTGTCCTATAATGGATCTGTACATTGTGTCTTGGTTCATGATGTGGAATGTTGTTTCCAGGGTGATACCACCGGCCAGAACGGGCAGTGTGATCTCTCCGGAGGTCCGCTCAACTGCATTGTTAAAACCTGTTAGTGTTATGCAGCGTGGTACTATCTTATCCTCGAGTCTCATTTGTGTGAGAACTCTAGGATGGATAATACACGCGCTTCTTCCTTCATCTACCATAATTCGTTTCACGTCGGTTTTTGAAATTCGTAAAGTAATGACAAGAGCATTATAGTGAGAAAGGTCAAACCATGGGTATCTGACTTATTGAATATGATACTTTTTTCGAGGTCGTCATACCGTTCGTAGGTGATCGACCGCTTCAACTTGTGGGTGGTTGTGAATTTCACGTGGTTGATTGTTGCGTCGTCGCTTCCGCCGATAATCATCTGTATGGTGCGGGTTGGGGAGGGTGGTTTTGGGGGGTCTTGATGTTGTTCCCGTCCACGGGCGAAATTGGCTCTTTTTCGGTCGCTCATCAGCTTCTTCGAATGCCCCTAGTGAAGCATGTTCACTACCTCTTGTATCAAGGCGATACAGTCCTCGATCTTATGGCCTCGCTCCTAATGGAATTCACAGAGGGCATTCGACTTTTTGGTGCTTGGGTTGGACTTCATCTTCTGCGGCCATTTCACCTTGGGACCGAGCTTCTCTAGGGTGTAGACTATTTCTGAAGGGGAAACACAAAAATTATGAGCAGATAACAATGGAGGCATACCTCTTTCATTTTAGTGAGTCCTTGTCTACATCCTAGATGGGCCATCACCATGGCGGGAGGTGGTAGGACGACTGTTCTGATGTACGACTGATGCATGTCACAATTGAGGCATGTACCGACATGGTCCCTTCGGCCGTTGTTTTGACAGTCTTTCCTCGACTCCATCTGGACCGACGTCAACCGCTGGGTTGGTCCGTTAAGGTCGTCCCCTTCCGCTCTCACCTCGGCGCAGTAGGCGTTGTGTATTTCCTCCTAGGTAGTGGGGGGTATTTCATGAGCCTGCTCAACAGTTTTCTAATCTCTCGAGAAATACCTCATATTTAACCCGTTCTGGAAAGCTGCTACCACCATTCCCTCTGACACGTTTGGAAGGCTCATTCTCACTCTGTTGAACCGGGCGAGTATGTCCTTGAGCCCTTCACCGGGCGATTGTTTAATGGAAAATATGTCATTCACCCTGGCTTCTTCTTTCTTGGCCCCGGCATGGGCAGTGACGAACTTGTCAGTCATCTCCTCGAATGTTTCTACGGAACGTGCTGGTAATTGTGAGTACCATGTTAGGGCTCCCCCGGTTAGGGTTTCGCCGAACTTCTTCAGCAGTACTAACGACACTTGTTCTTTGGTGAGGTTGTTGCCTTTCACTGCAGTGATGTAATGGATGATATGATCTTTAGGGTCCGTTGTGATGTCATATATGTTTAAGTATGGCGGCATCATGAAGGTTTTGAGTATGACATGTGGTGCGGCATCATGAAGGTTTTAATTGTGACGTACCGTTTTGGCAGGAGTTTTGGGGCGCCTGGTATCTTATCAACCCTCTCTTGGTATTCCCTCATTTGGTCGCGAAGTGCTTTATTCTCGTTCTCCATCTCCTCCATTTTTCTTAGAATAGAAGCGAGGGCGTCATTACCTGCATCATTAGCAGTGTGAGTGATGCCTGTTGGAGGAAGAGGGTGCTGCTCGTTGGTTGTTGTTGTGATGTCGACTCGTGCATCGTTTCTACTCGCCCCCTGAGCGGGTTTTTCGAGTATACTGTTTAGTGAACTTGTCAACCATGCCTTTAGTAATCTTTTTACTGTTGGCGGTGCTTCTTCTGTCATGGACGTAGAGGATCCTTTCCCATGAGAGGCGGTGACGCTGCCATGAGGGGGGTGAGTCACTTCGCCTGGGTGAGACACTTGGTGTCACATTCTCCTCGTCATCTATGTTAACCTCGTTTATGGTGCTTATGAGGTTAGAAGTGAGGCCTGCTACTGCTTTCAATCTTTCTTCTCCATTTCCTGTCATCGTTAGTTCGTGCAAGCAGAAAAAAGAAAGCTTTATCGTTTTTTTAGATCTAGAAGGAACTAAAATTTTAACTAGAAAATCCCCACAGACAGCTCAAATTGTTTGACCAAAAAGTGTTAAGCTTTTTGTTAAACTAATTAAGTAAAGTAATAATGGTCAAATCCTAGTTAAGCGTAATAAATTCTTGATCTAAGATCAATAGATATTAATGATATGGGACATCATTCAAGATTATTGAATGTCTAGAATGTGCGTAATGATTTTCAATGAATAGGAAAATAATGGTAGGCAACAAATATGACAATTGGCAATAAATGTAAATAAAAGGAATTAATCACCCAAATATTAAATGATGTAGATGATTCCTCCTTCTGACAGCAACGTGTGATAATAAACTATGAGGATGGACAAAGTGTTCTTGGATCTTGTGAATGGAAAAGCAGAATAAACAATGAAATCAAACAGGAGCGACAAGACAAGTTTTTTGTATATTCCCTTAATAGTCAACTTCTTACCAGTGTTCTTATCAGAAAGTGAAGATCCCCCTTTTGTTCCCTATCTCTTACTATTTATAAGGGATATTCTTAGAAAACCCTAAAAAGTACAATTAAAGGAATATTCAGTAGAATATTCCTTTTCATAATTCTAAGACTATCTTAGTCATTGTTGCTACTCTTTCTCTACTCGACCTCGGTCTTGGTCTCTCGTTTGGCGACTCCTCGCTATTAGTCCTTGCTCGACCTCGGCCATAGCTCGTCCATTGCATTCGCTGAGCACTGTCGGATTTTGACCCCTACACTAAGAAAACTACTATACTCCCTCCGGTCAACAATAAGTGATCATTTTACTTTTGACACACCTAGTAAGGAAATACGAACTGCTAGAGAAAAAAATGATGTATTCATTAAATTAAATTTAATTAATTGTTATGTTTACACTTTGAAAATTATAATTAAAGGCAACTTTTGGAAAAATAAAATTAACTCCTTCTTGATTATGTAAATGGACACTTATTTTGGACCAAAATAAAAAAATAAAATAGTCACTTATTATGGACGAGGGAATAGTTCTCTAAAATTCTTATCTTTAGCTATAGCCTATAGATACCAAATCACAGTTAACAACCCAGTACTATTTTAAAGTAAAAAAGGACGGGAGGATGGAACTCAAAGCCACAACCTAAAAGTTTATTAGTAAAAAAGCGAGTGGACATTTGGCAAGTTAATTTGAGCTAATAAATGGATCATAATCCAATCTGTCCCATTCGTAAAAGAAAAATCATTTGTTAGTTTGTTCTTTTATAGTTTGTTTAATTCCTAAATCAAACAAATAAAATTGCCCTTTATTTATCATTGCTATTTCAACAAACTAAACTAAACAAGAAACTAACTTTTTTATGTTTTGATAAGTTTTGTTACAGGTCATTCACTACATATGCAGCCCAAATTACCCCAAAACTTTTAGATGACTTCGCTCAAAATGACTTTCAAATGAATATAAGCGCCAAACTCCTCCATTTGTTACCTATCTTGTTGTTACTCCCTATTTTCGTACGCGAGAGTACGTCGTAAGTCATTTGATGTAAGCTAAAAAATGAGATCATATTTGAAAATACATAAAGTAAGTTAATCTTGTTACCTTGGAGGTTACAAATATTTAATATCATGAATAACAAGTACCAAGAGGGTTGGACGGCTTAAAAGCTAAACGAATTTAAGAAAATAAATTTCGTCGAAAGTCGACAAGTTGGGAATGTTATAACATGTGCTTTTAGAGTGAGACTAGGGTGCTCAATATGATAAGGATTTTATGTTATTATCTTTAGTCACATGATAATCGTAAATTACGTTTTGAAGTCAACCAAGTTGTGGAAAAAAAGTTGGCAAAGGTTATCACAAGTTACATTCATAATGTGCTGAAAATTAGGTCAAAAGTAGAAGAGATTTTCTCTCAATATAATAAGAATTACGGGTTGATCCACATATCAAACTGAATATCTACGAGTCTAATTTCTAACGCATTAATCCATTCGTCGATACAACATCGGAGTAGAGAGATATCTTGATATATATGTGACACCTACAACATTAAGACTAGTTTAACACATTAAGCCATTCGTCGATACAACATGGAACCTACTTGGGCGGTTGAGATATCTTGATACAACATGGAACCCACTGAATATCTATGAGTCTAATTTATAACTTATTAAGTCATTCGTCGATACAACATCGAAGTAGAGAGATATCTTGATAACGCATTAAGCTATTCGTCGATACAACATGGAACCCACTTGGACGGTTGAGATATCTTGATATATATGTGACACCTACATCCCCATTTTAGCTCATTCATTTTCACTCTCTTCAAACCCTAGACACCTAAAAACTTTATCTCAAAGTTCTCTCATGATCCAAGACCCAAATCAAGGACAAACAACACAAATCAAGTGTCGGAAATCTCGTGGCGCTAGTGAGTTTCTTGTTCTCGTGTGGGAAATTGTTTAAAGTGATTTAAGTTCTGTAAAATACTCTCCCAAGGTTTTCATATCAACCAAGGTGATTTCAAGTTTTCCAAATCATTATAGTGTCGAGAAATCCAAATTAATTACCAGTTTCTCTTTCTTGTTCTTGTGGTGCGTTGGTAGGATATTTCGTGGTGAAATAAGCTCAAATTGGAGTTGTTCTATTTGTTTAACGGTAAGGAACCTCTTACTCTACATGTATTTAAGCTTATCCAAGTTACGACTAAGTCTTTCAAGATAGAACTTGTGAGATATCGATCGAAAGGCTTGTTAGTAATGTTGGTTGATTGTTGGACTGTTTGGAAGGTGTTCTTGCAACATTCTATGGCTGAAAAATTTATGGAATAATCTGAGTATATTGTGTTGTTATAATCAACATTTTCCTGAATGTAAATAAGAGAGAAAGGATTCAAAATTTAGTGTTATTAGACATGAACCGAGCTTGTTGCTCGACGTGTTATTGTGTTGGTTGTGTTCCATATAGCTACTGATTGTTGTTTGGGCTGTTTGGGGACATTTAGTAACTTATGAGATGTAGTAAAAATAGGGGAGGTATTGTCCATTTTCTTGTAGAGTATTGATTTCGAAATATGAGAGTTATAACGTTCATGTGATGACGACGAAGTCGGTTTCCTCATTGTAGACGTAAGATCATATTGAGCTTGGTTGAGGTGTGGAGAGAAGATTGCAAAGGTATGTTAAGCCACTTCCTTCTTTTTTTGGTATGATCTAAAGTGAAATGAACATAAACGATACGATGTTTCATAACGGATCTACTCCTAGCAACTAAGGTTGTCCATGTTGTTCTTTCCTTATATTTAAGCAAGTATGTATGATCCTTGAATCCTATTGATATTTGGCTATAATTTCATATTTTTAGTGCATTACTTACCTTACATTTTGGGACGTTAATGCCAAACTATTCTATATTTTTACTTAATTAAGTTTATTTTATGTGTAAGTACGTTAAAGATAAAATTGAGAGCAAAATATAAATTTTATGTGTATTTTTACATTACAAGCATGGAGTTATGATTATTTAATTAACGGAGACATAAGGATTAAAGTTAACATTACAAAAGAAGACAAAAGTCAATTGTTAAAGAAGAGACAACGTGAATTTAAAGTGAGGCAGCCAATCAAAATGAGAAACGAAGCAGCAAAGCAGCAGGCGAGGCGAGCAAATTTGCTCGTGTTAGAACTGGCGCTGCGAGGCTTACAACGAGGATGGAGCGCGCGGCAGAGCTCGCGAAGCGAGGTCTACAACGAGGTGTTCGCGTTCTCCGGATTTTAAAGTCTATTTTATTTTATTTTTTATTTTGGACTTGGTTATTTCGTGTAGGTTTTTTTCCTACATATATAAATAGTCATTAAACACAATTTTAAGAGGAGAGACCGGCTTTGAAGAGACTTTTGACGGAGGGAGAGCACGGAGCCGCAGTGGAGGCCAGAATTCATCAGATTCCATCGTTATTCCATCAAACTTAGTAATCTTCACTTTTTCTTGATGATTTATTAATTTGCTACCATATCTATGTGGAGCTAAACATCACTTTTTAGGGTTGTGGTTGTCATGAATATTGAAGTTTATTAATTATATTACCTTTAATTCGAGTTATCATCTTTAGTTGTTTCTCTAATTTTGTGCATAATTGCTTAATTGTTTGGCCAGCAGTTGAGTTCTATTTACCATCTATACTATGCTTGGGAAAGTTGTGTTTAGATTAGAGTAAAATTAGAGAGAGCTTGTTTCTGAACCTGTGGCTCGGGAAAAGATTTCGCGGGCGGTTAGGATAGAAATATACCTAGCAGTGTTGCTTAGTTGAATACCGTATTATATTCGTTCATGATAGATTTAAGACCATAGGCATATAGGGTTGATATATTATGGATAAACGGATAGTATTGTGGGAACATGATATTTATATAAACGATTCGATCAACTAGCAATCATAGATAATTTGGATTAACAGGTGTAATTACGAACTCAATAGGATTGATAAACCGACCACAACCCTGGAATATATAACTCCCTTGGTTACGTGTTTAATTTCCGCAATAGTAGATTAATAGAAAAACATCACTTTTAAATATCTTGGACAATTAACTGAATTTAGTTTTCTTAGTTAACAATTGATTTAAGTCTCTGTGGGTTCGACATCTGACTTTCGGGTCACTTTATTACTTGACGGACACGTATACTTGTGTGTACTTGGGAAACCAACAAATATTTGGCGTCGTTGCCAGGGACTTAGTTATTGATTGTTTATCTAAGTTAAGATTTTAATTGATTTTTGTTCAAGTTTTTAATTTTCTTATTTAGTTAGTATTTTTTTTTTTACTTAATTTCACATGGCATCTTGGAATGCAAATTGTTTGAATGATGGTTATTCTTATTTTGGTGATCCTTGTCCATATTATGGAGAACCCTCACTGGTGAAACAATTATTAGAATATTCTCGGGAGCGAGTTGTGCGCACAATCTCAATATTTTGAGTGGAATATTTATAATATGTGTGGTGGTCAAGATGGCCATTGGGATGGTTGTCTTAATTCTTTTTCATCCTTCTCTGAGCCCTTATTATGATCTTATTAACAGTGTTTGTGAGTTTCAAAGAGGGAATGAAGTGCAGGATATGGAACGTGATGCTTATATTAGGGATATTCTGAGGCAAGTAGCACATCAACAGGATGAACTCAAAAAAGATATGCACAGAATGAGGGCAGTAATCACAAGAATAAAGGCCAATATGGAATAGGTGAATGAAGAGAGCGAGTACCAGAAAGGGAAAATTTTGAAAAAGAGGAGATTATAAGTCAAACTTGGCTGGTGAAACAAGCTGAAAGATTGGAAATATATGAGGCTCAACGTGAGAAAATTACAGATGGGATAAAAGACTTAATAGAAGGAAGAGCAGAACTGAGACAAGAGATCGAAAAATTTGGCACTACTATTCACGACTTGGGAGCTCAATTGATTGCAAAGGTTGATGCGTCTAACGCCCAACAAAATAGTAATGAGTTGTGTGAAGTTGAAAAGGAGCTTATACACCAAATTGAGGAGCTAAACGTGAAGAGTCAATCATTCGAGCATATATGTGTTGATGATGCCTGTGTTGAGAAAAGTACATTAGAGCCATGTGAGGAAGCAAATTATGTTATATTTGAAGATTCTAGTGCATGTAAATATGAGGATGTAAAGAGTAATACAATTCTAGAGTTAGGGCGTATTAGTCCTCATTCCATACATTTTTCAACATTGTGTTTGGATGATAACATAGAAATCGAGTTATCTGAGCATTTGGAGGAGCTAATGGACGAGGAACGAGGTTCTTACATTCTTGAATTCGTTGTGCCAAAAAGTAAAAATTACATTCCTCATCTAAAGGCCAAGAAGTGTAGAGTGAAAAATTTATTGCTTGGCTTGATTTTCTCTGTAGCCCCACCGAAGGAGCATAGCCACAGACTGGATGCCCTATTGGGGGCTCAATTCATAAGTTCGAGGTGGAGGCAAAAAGTAGTTCAAATCGTACCGCGATATTAAATCAGGCGCCTGTCGGGAGACAACCCATCTTTACTTTTTTCTTCTTCTTATTATTGTGGTAGTGTTTGTTTTTGTTTTGTAGGATTTTGAGCATAGAAATCAAAGCCATTGGAAGAGTGCAAAAGCGAGTTAGATGGTGAGAACTAAGTGTGGGATGCCCACACAAAGGGTCGTGCATTGGGGAAGTCAGAGTACCCCGTGAGTCGCTATTGCTTCGGCCTTTGGCCTTTTAGGGAGTTTCTTGTCCACCCTTATTATTGATTGTTTTATTTGTGCATTGGGGACACTGCACTCTTTTAAGTGTGAGATGGGAGAATTCTATAGATAACTAGTAGTAGGATATAGAAAAATATTAACTTCTTATTTTTATTTTGATAGTTGGTGTAGTATTTTAGTATCTATGAAACAAATCGAAAAAAAAGTAGAAAAATTGGACTTTTCCCGACGATGGATCTCCTAAACAGTTTTCTTAAGGGATTTACGTCTAAAGAAAAATGACAAAAAGATTTTCTTTGTAGGTAATGTAGTAACTCCCCCTTGATTTTTTCTTTGTGCCGCGGTTCTTTTTTAAAGGGTTTTATTTGAACCGGGTGTAGTTAAATTTTTTTTAGGAGTAGGAGTCATTGTGCTATGGTTTGAATTAAGCAATACCTCTTGACTTTGTTATGCCTTGAGAATAGTGAGTACGTTGTTTGTGACACTTAGGCTCAGTTTTTGACTCGTGTACAAGTACCTTAAATTGTATGATATTAACTTTGCTTAACTGCTTTGACTAGAGTGTTTTGATGAGTCCAATCCTGAGTGAGATATGTGCCTGGTGTATGTGAGGTTTGTGTGTTATTCTGTGCATTGCATTTGATGTCTTGAACTTGCCCCATGTGTTTGCAAAGTGAAATAGTAGTTTTGTTTAGTCTTGGAAGTGAGATATGTGTTTCTTTGTTGAGCCATATATGTATAGTTTACCCACCTAATTGTTATGTACCGTAGTTAACCCTTTGAGCATGTAATCCTGTTTCTTTCGAAATCACATTACAAGTCTTACCCATTTGTTTGAATTAACTGTCTATTTGAACCTTTTAACCTCTCATGAGCACTTGAATTGAACTTTGTAACAGTTAAAGATTGGGGTGGTTGATTTAGCTTATAAGTGAAACTAATGAAATAAGGATAAAGGTGCACTGTTTTGAAAAAAATAAGGGCACTTGAATTGAAAAAAGAAAGAAAGAAAAATAGTAGTATTGTTGTGAAAAATATTCCTTGATAGTAGGGGTGGCAAACGAGCAGGTTGGGTCGGATTGAGCAGGTCAATTAAAGTTTTACTTGATCCTAGACTGAATGAGCTCGATTAGTAGAGTAGTACACTACGGGCAAGCCTATGGTGCATCTTTTGTGGCATATGAATGTTATTTCTGAGAGTGAGTAAATTTTTTTTATCTTGAGTTCTTAATTGTTCTTAAATTTTATTGTGTGTGGAACTACTCTCTTTTGTTGTGTGAGGGTACTTGATTCATGAAGGAAAGGTCATTGACCTCTATGTTAGCATAAATGAGAGAGTTGTGAATAATACATGGTACTTGTGAGTCAAATCTTGAGGTGGAGATGTTACACTCCTGTGCTTAGTCTATTTTAAAGATTCTTGGTGCGATGAGTTAGGATAATTGTTTAAAAATGTCGTGTCTATATAAAGTGTAGTTTGATTGTTCGAGGACGAGCAACGTTTAAGTGTGGGATAGTGATGTTTAACTATAATTCCATAGTTTTAGTGCATTACTTACCTTAAATTTTGGGACTTTAATGCTAAACTATACTATATTTGTGTTTGATTGAATTTATTTTATGTGTAAGTACGTTGAAGACGAAATTAGAAGCAAAGTAAAAATTTTATATGTATCTTATACATTACAAGCATTGAAGTTATGTTTATTTAATTAGCGGAGACATAAGGATTAAAGTTAACATTACAAAAGAAGACAAAAGTCAATTGTTAAAGAAGAGACAACATGAATTAAAAGTTAGGCCGCAAATCAAAATGAGAAACGAAGCAGCAAAGCAGCAGGCGAGGCGAGCAAATTTGCTCGCGTTAAAACTGGCACCGCGAGGCTTACAGCGAGGATGGAGCACGCGACAGAGCTCGCGAGGCGAGGTCTACAACGAGGTATTCTGTTTCGGGTTTTAAAATTCATTTTGTTTCTTTTTTTGTTTTGAATTTGGTTATTTCATCTAAACTTTTTCTTACATATATAAATAGTCATTAAACACAATCTTGAGAGGAGAGAGCGACTTTGGAGAGTCTTCTGATAGAGGGAGAGCATGGAGGCCGTAATTCATCAAGTTTCATCGTTCTTTCATCAAACTTAGTAATCTTTACTTTTTCTTGATAATTTGTTATTTTGCTACAATATCTATGTGGAGCCAAATATCACATTGCAGGGTTGTGATTGTCATGAATATTGAAGTTTATTAATTATATTACTGTTAATTCGAGTTAAAAAAAAGAAGAAGAAAAAGTGAAAAACAAGGAAAAAACAAAATATTAATAATGCAAATGTGTATGATGAAATTTTACTTCAGAGGAGATTAAAATTCCAGGGTTGTGGTTGATTTATCAATCCTATTAAGTTCAATAATTACACTCGTTAATCCAGATTATCTATGATTGCTAATTAACCGGATTATTTATATGAATAGCATGTTCCCACAATACTACTCGTCTGCCCATAATATATCAATTATATATTTCTATGGTATTGAGTCTATCGTGAACGAATATAATACGATATTCAATTAAGCAAAACTGCTAGGTATATTCCTATACTAACCGCGAAATCTTCCCCCAAGACACGGGTTCAGAAACAAGCTTTCTCTAATTCCACTCTAATCTAAACACGGCTTTCCCAATCATAATATAGATAGTAGGGTGAATTGCTAGCTACAACAATTCACAAGTTAAAACTAGAATTAAAGAAACAACCAACACTACTAAAAAACAAGTGTTTACCGACCAAGCAGTACCGACAGACTTTTATCGGTATTCTGAAGGACTTTCTGACGAAGTCTCTCGGTACTTTTAAATTTTTTAATTTTTAATTTTTTTAAAATAAAAAATTATGATATGTTGACCGGTCAAATTTTAAATAAGTGTACCAATGCACTCCGTCGGTAATTTACCGACTGACTCCCCCAGAACATTTTGTATTTATTTTTTTGAATTATTATTTTTCTCGGAACATTTTGTATTTAAATTTTTGAATTATTTTTTTTAGGTACCGACAGTGTTTCTCGGTACTTTTAAAAATAATAAATAAAAAATAAAATTACCGACGGACTCCCTCGGAACATTTTGTATTTATATTTTTGAATTATATTTTTAGGTACCGACGGTGTCTCTCGGTACTTTTAAAAATAATAAATGAAAAAGAAAATAAAGTTATCGGTTGCTGCCTTTACATAATAATTTGAATTTTGTTTTTACAGTATCGACGGACTTCCGTCGGTAATTTAAATATATAATCTTATAGATAATAATTTTATATTTTTTATTACACAATACCGAAGGAGGCTGTCGGTAAGTATTTACTTAACTATCTTGGTGGTTGATTAGCCTATTTATTGAAATTTACATTAAATGGAGGTAATACAATACTTAAAAATATATTAGTGGTAATTAGCTTAGTAATTTATAATTACACAAAGTAAAAGTGAATTTGTAGTATCCTTAACTACATAGATTAACCTATACATTAATAATTGATAATTATTGTAAGAAGAAGTATATTGATGGTGTCCTTAAGTAAAGTTAACATGTGATTATCATACGCGTTGATAATATACTAAGCAGAAGTGTAATAGTTGTATTTAGCTTGTAGATTGAAAATTACACGAAGTATAAGTATATTAATAATATATATGTAAGTAATCTTGGTGATTGATTAGCCTATATACATTGATAATAACACTAATTAGTGAACTAGCGGTATCCTTACATAAGTAACATTAGTGATTGATTAGCCGATACATTGATAATTATACGCAAAATGGAAGTGTATTAATGATATTTGTGAGAAATATTGAGATTGTTTATCTTTAGTTTGAATTAAAGTTAGTGGAGGTTTATTAGTGGTATCGTTAAGTAATATTAGTAGTATCATGAAGTAACACTAGTGATTCATTAGCATATACGTTGATAATTATACTAATTAAGTATGTATTAATATAGTCTTAAAAACTATTACTGATTCATTAGCTTATGCATTAAGAATTACAATAAGTAGGAGTAAATTAGTAATATCTGTAAAAAATGTTAGCGATTGATTAGCTTATAAATTGATAATTACATAAAGCATATGCATATTAGTGGTATGCTTAGGTAATATTAATGACTGATTAGCCTATCTATTAGTTATTACACTGATTAAGCAAAAGTTTATTAGTAGTAGTCTTAAGAACTATTACTAACTGATTAGCTTATACCTGAAAATTACACTAAGCAGAAGTGTATTAGCAATATCAGTAAGAAATGTTAGCAATTAATTTGGTTTTAAATTGATAATTACAAAGAATAGATACGTATTAGTGGTATATTTAAGTAATTTTAGTGATTGATTAAGCCAAGTAAAAGTGAATTTGTAGTATCCTTAACCATACTGATTAACTTATACATTAATAGTTATACACTAAGAAGAAGTGTATTAGTCGTCTTTCGTAAGAAATATTAGTGATGATTTATCTTATAAATTGATAATTATTGTAAGTAGAAGTTTATTAACGGTGTCCTTGAGTAATATTAACAATTGATTATCATATACATTGATCATATACTAATTGAACATGTATTAGTTGTATTTAGCTTGTAGATTGATAATTACAAGAAGTATAAGTGTATTAATAATATATTTGTAAGTAATGTCGGTAATTGATATATTAGCCTGTATATATTAAGTATTAGTGAACTAGTGGCATCCTTATATAAGTAATGTTAATGATTAGCCTATACATTGATAATTATACACTATATGTGATTAGAAAATAATAGAATTATATATAATTAATGTGTGAATAACTAATTAAATAGAAGAATTGAAATGGTTATAATCTTGTACCACTTATATTGTACAATAAATTATAGTACATATTTGATCTAGACAACAAATTACGTTATAATGATATGGTCGGTTAATATTTTAATAACGATGATCATAAATAAAATTACATCAAATTTAAGAATTGAGAATTTGATATGATTCGAAAGGGGTTCATGTCTCTCTTGTGAATAGTATTTTATTTTATAACACTTAATTGTGATATTATTAATTTTATTTCAAAAGTTAAAGAATTCAATATGATTGATAAAAGAATGTAAAACAAAACTAACTAGCATATCATAACTCAAATTAAATAACATATTACTTGTAGTTTCAAATATAATTAAATAAGTATGCAATAATATTTAATTAAATTTTAATATATTGATACAACATATTTAAAAAAAAAAACTATGTATATGCTTGTATTTGTCATGATCACTCAATTTAAATAAGTTTAAAAGTTATTGATTTAGTGGTGTAGATACTTTTTTTTACTCTTTTCTCTTTCCCGCCTCACTCGCGCCTTTCTCTTTCTCGTCGTCGGCACTCAACCCTAGGGCCATTGTCGGCGGCAATTCAAGCGGCTATCGTCGGCACTCCTCTCCATCTCCGGTAAGTTTTCTTTTTGGGGTGGTTTGAGGTCGGTTTTTGGGTGATAGTTCTTATGTTTAAGGGAGCTTTTGGAGGTTTTGCCAATACCATCCATTCCTATGGCTTCCAATAATTTCTCTCTTTCCTTTTTCTCCATCAGTTGCATATTGGGTTTCTTTGTATGATTTCTTTGATCTCTTATCTTGTTGAAATTCTCTTTAAGTGTTGTTATTGATATTTTAACTTTGATGAGTGTTCTATTTAGTTTAGAGTAACTATGTTTCTATGCTTCTATGTGACACGCAGCAGTAGAGATCATGAGAATATAATGATATTATTCATGATTCTTTAGGTAAAATTTATGAACAAAATTTAAAAAAATTGCACAATCAAATAGGGTAGAATCGTATAGGAGTTTGTGTTCATGATTAAAATAGGGTAGAATCCATTCAAATTTTCTGTTTTATGTTGTAATTATAGTATTAAATGAGTAAGAATAATAAATTTGTTATTTGTATATGTAGATGGAATATCGTATGTGGATGTACGATAGGAATCTTCCTAATCGGCGGGGTTTTAAAAGATGAATTTGTACGAGGTGTTGAAGAATTTGTTAATCATGCTAAGTAAGTCATTTAGCCAAAATTATGGGATGATTAGGTGCCCTTGTGTGAAATGCAAGTGTAGAAAATGGTTGAAGCTAGAGGATGTTAAGGTTGATCTATATAGTAAGGGCTTTAGGATAATTAAACAGCTTGCCAGCAGGAATAAGGTTGCGGTTAAGTCTATGCATTATTTACCTCTTAACCAAGGCTAAAAAGGTTGTATGCATCGATGAGTTCCGCTCCACACATGAGATGGCACGATGAAAATAAAAGGCCACCTGATGTTCTATGTCATCCATCTGAGGGAGAGGCGTGGAAGCATTTTGATAGTGTTTTCGGATTTTGCTAATCAACCAAGGAACATTCGATTGGGTTTGTGTGCTGATGGAGTCACACCATTTTCTATATATCTATCTTACTTTATTTATCTACTAACGCTATATATTTTGATTGCAGAAAAGGTGCACATGGAGACCCGACGAAGATCATGTTATTAGAGGCAATTCTGAAAAGAGGATTGCTCATAGTTTATCAAACGCGTTCTCTGATGCTCGGGGAAAAGGTCAAAAGCCTGATTGGGTTTTACCAGACCAGTGGAAAGAGCTTCTTAAATACTGGGCCACTGATGAATTTAAAAAGAAGAGCGAACAGGCAAAAGCGGCTCGTAATTCTGAGAAGGGTGGCTCATTGCACACTTGTGGTTCAGTGTCTATGGGGACTACTAATAGGAGATTGGTAATTATTTTTACTTGAATTTATTAACTCTTTTTGTTTCATTTGTAGGAAGCTGCTCTTAAGGGACCCGCGAAACGTGATGAGGTGTGGAAGAAGATCCACACAAAAAGCAAAGTCGGGGAAGAAGCTTGGGTTGAGCCACGAGCTGAGAAAACTTATGTAAGATCAAGATTAATTTAAATTTTTTTTATAATGATTTTTTATATACTAAATTTGACTTTTCATTAAAATATAAAGTACTAGTAGTATTTTACTTCAAAATCTAAATATTGGGGAAATTAGTTCTGCTAGTTCTGGGAAAATGCGGTCCAACAAATTTAATTAGTGTGTTTTATTTTTCTTTGGTGAATTTTCTTGAGTTGGTTTGCTGAACTCTTTCATCTCAAGGGTTATATACCCAAACTACTAGATGAGAGGCGAAAGGACCCAATTTTACTAGGAGGGGCTAAAATGGTCCACTAGGGAACCAGCTGACGCATTTAGATGCATTAGTTTATCTTCAACTTGTCCACAAACAAAGGAAGAAATATATAAATAGTAGGTTGGCTCATAATATAAAACGAAATAAAGAAGATAAAGGACATTGAAAAGGACAACACTAGTTTGATGAATTTTTGCATAAAAAAGATTAATTGTTATTTTAAATGTTTATCATAATAGTTTATTTGTTTCCTTATAAATGATCTTATACTAGTATAAATAATGTTGTTAATTATAGAGCAAACTTGTAAAAAAGTATTAAATTTGACTTTTAATGTAGAATCAGTATAAAGAAGCAGTAGAAGAGCTCGTTAGGAGTCAGCCGATCGATGAGCAAGGCCAGCCAATCATGCCATCGGAGGAAGAAACTCTCCCATTGTGATTGAACGTGGTTGGAGGCGTGTATAAGGGTAGAGCATATGGCCTTTCCTCCGAGTGTAATTATCATCACCTCGCGTGTGGACTACAAGGTATATACTTTGTGGTTAATAAGCTCTTCTTTTTATTAGTTGTTTGGAGTCAGTTAAAAGAATTAACACATATTCTGTTAACTCATGTACGCATATTCTGTACACAATCCTTAACACCATTGCTGTATATATTTTATAATATATATTAACATTTGATGGATTAAATCGGTAATATATGGCATGCAATGTTATAAATATTGCATGCTTAATAAATAAAAGTTTTATATTTATGGCTAGTCGTGCAGTCTAGCCAGCTTGCGTGTTTGTGTGTTTGTTAATGTTTCCAATAAAATTCTAGCTCCACGCTAGAATATTGTATAATGGTTCCATTATTTATTAGTAGACTGGTTGTTATCTTTGTGTAATAATATTGGTTGCGCTAATAAACAATAGTATGGACTTATTTTATTATGATAGATATTCTATTCATCATGACTATTGTGATAAGATATATTCAATGGAATTTTTAAATTGAAAGACTGGTTACTACTTATATTTACACAGAAAAACAATGGATGTGGATATAAAAAAAGTCATGACCTTTTTTTTGGTTGAATTCTGAAAACTGGTAGCCCAATTTGATTTATATATCTTCAGTTTGGCTTTGACACGTTTAGGCCTACAAAATGGCCTTAGTGAAAATGCTCATGTTTTCTGTCTTTTATGCTTCCGTGTATGGTAGGAATCAGGAATGTTTAGTCCAAAGGCATTGCATTGCTTTAAAATAGTGTTATTCAATTTTAACTCTTCGTGTATTTTTTTCACTTCTCTTTTGTGGATTACAAGGTATTGGGACATCTGCCACCGTACGAAATGAGGACCTTGAGGAGATGCGGTGAATAATTCAACAACTTTTTAGGAACTATGCGGATGAATGAGAAAAAGAAAGCATGAAGAGAAGATTAGAGACGCACTTAGGAATGACATCGACTCCCTCAGAGCTCAAGTGAACCACTTAACCGGCTCTCCGCTAAAAAGCCACATTTATGAAGAGCATGAAAATGATAGAAATAATACAAATGATGAAGAAGATGAGGTGGAACCCGAAGATGATTATGTTTAGTGGATTGTTGTTTAGTTGGATGTTAACTTTGAATGATACATTTTGATGTTTGGTTGGATTGTTTTGATTTTAATGAGATAATTTGGATGTTTGGGTATTTGGATGTTTGATGTGATAATTTGGATGTTTGGATGTTTGATGGTATAATTTGTATGTTTTGATATAGTTTAATTTTCTTGTTGTTAAGTTGAGTTTTATTGTGCTTCCATTTCAGTTTGTATTGTATTATTCTGACTGTCAGGTGGCCTAACAAAAAATAGGCAAAATATGTACCAGATTTACCGACGGACTAAGACTTGAACCAAAATTTCAGATTTTATTGAAAATATCGACGGATAACCGTCGGAATATGAATTTATTTATATTTTAAATTTTATATTACTATAAATTCTAAACTTATCGATGGTGTCCATCGGTATTATTTTTAATTTACCGACGGATATCTGTCGGTAATGATATATTACTAATAGTAAAATTATTTGGTCAGAAATGTACCGATGACTTTCCGATGGGGTCCGTCGGTAAGTTACCGACGGGTTCTATCGGTACATTTTACCGACGAAGGATTTACCTACCAACCACTTGCCGACGGACTTCCGTCGGTAAATCCTTGTTACCGACGGACTTCCGTCGGTAAACAAGTGAAGTTTAGTAGTGCAAAAGATGATAATCCGAATTAACGAAGATGTAATTAATAAACGTTAATAATCATGTCAACCCCAACCCTAGAACTAGAGTGCTTAGCCACTCATGTTCGTAGTAACAATTTTTTAAGTATTTTGCATAAACAAATTACAAAGAAAAAATAAAGGAATGAAGAACTCTATAATTTTCTTTTCCAAAAATTATTTCACGTGATATTCTTGCCTCCGGTCATAAAACTCCCTAAAAATGATGTTTAATAACTATTTATATATGTAGGAAAAAGTCTAAATAAAATAATCAAGTCCAAAATCAAAAAAGAAATAAAATAAGCTTTAAAAATTCGAAATACTCTCGCTGACTTCGTGTCGCAAGGCAAAACGCGAGCTTCATCTCGCTGTACACTGTGGGGCGTGAGCTCTAGCGCGAGCTTGAACTCTCGCCTCGCCTGCTGCTTTGTTGTTTCAAGAGATATTGATTTGCTGCCTAACTTTCTCATTTCTTTTCTCATTCTCGTTTCTTGCCTTTCTTCTTTCAATTATTTTTTTTGTCTTCTTTTGATTTGTCTCTTTTATCCTTATATCTCCACTAATTAAATAATCATAATTCTATTCTTATAGTATATAAAATATATATAAAATCTCTTCTTGCTTCCGATTTTATTTTCAGTGTATTTTTAGATAAAATTGATTCAATTAAG
The DNA here is from genome assembly GCA_005239505.1 of Nicotiana paniculata. Lineage (NCBI taxonomy): Eukaryota > Viridiplantae > Streptophyta > Magnoliopsida > Solanales > Solanaceae > Nicotiana > Nicotiana paniculata. The sequence continues at coordinate 44,027 of ML352211.1, forward strand.
CATGAATATTTTATATTTTAGCATTAAAGTACCAAAATATAAGGTAAATAATGCACTAGAATTATGAAATTATAGCCAAACATAACTACCACACACTTAAATGTTGTTCGTCCTCGAGCAATCAAACTACACTTTATACAGACACGACCTTTGTAAACAATTCTACTTACTCATCACACCAAAAACCATTAAAATAGGCTAAGCACAAGAGTGTAACATCTTTATCTCAAGATGTGGAACTAAACTTCACGTTTTTTTTTTCTACTATTTTTTTCTTTATTATTATTTTTATTTTAGTTTTTAATTATTTTTCCTCTTTTTCTTTATTTTTTAATTATTTTTTTCTTTTATTATTTTTTTCCTTTTTTATTTTTTTTCATTTTTTCTCTACTTTTTTTATTATTTTCTATTTTTTTTTCCTTTTTTTTACTTATTTTATTGGAAAAAAAAAATTAGACATTTCCCGACGATGGGTATCCTAGACAGTTTTCTTAAAGGATTTAAGTCTAAAGAAAAAGGACAAAAAAAATTTCTTTATAGGTAATGTAGTAATTCCCTCTTGATTTTTCTTTGTGCCGCGGTTCTTTTTCAAGGTTTTTGTTTGAACCGAGTGTAGTTAGTTTTATTTTTTTAGGAGTATGAGCCATTGTGTGATGAATTGAATTGAAACAATATCTCTTGACTTTGTTATGCCTTGAGAATAGTGAGACTTTGGTTGTGACGCTTAGGCTCAGTTTTTGACTCTTGTATAAGTACCTTAAATTGTATGATCTTAAATTTTCTTAACTGCTTTGACTAGAGTGTCTTGATGAATCCAATCCTGAGTGAGTTATGTGACATGTGTGTGTGAAGTTTGTGTGTTATTCTATGCATTGCATTTGATGTCTAGAACTTGCCCCGTGTGTTTGCAAAGCGAAATAGTAGTTTTATTCAGTCTTGGAAGCGAAATAGTAGTTTTGTTCAGTCTTGGAAGCGAAATAGTAATTTTTTAATTTTTTTTATATATATCTTTTTTTTTATATATTTTATTTTACCTATTTAATCGAAAAAAGTAGAAAAAATAGGTTTTTCCCGACGATGGATCTTCTAGACAGTTTTCTTAAGGGATTTAAGTCTAAAGAAGAAGGACAAAAAGATTTTCTTTTCAGGTAGTGTAGTAATTCCCCCTTGGTTTTTCTTTGTGCCGCGGTTCTTTTTCAATTGTTTTGTTTGAACCAGGTGTACTTAGTTTTATTTTTTTTTAGGAGTATGAGCCATTGTGAGATGAATTGAATTGAAGCAATATCTCTTGATTTTGTTATACCTTGAGAATAGTGAGCACTATGGTTATTATGCTTAAGCTCAGTTTTTGACTCTTGTATAAGTACCTTAAATTGTATGATCTTAAATTTGCTTAACTTCTTTGACTAGAGTGTCTTGATAAGTCCAATCCTGAGTGAGTTATGTGCCATGTGTTTGTGAGGTTTGTGTGTTATTCTGTGCATTGCATTTGATTTCTTGAACTTGCCCTGTGTGTTTGCAAAGCGAAATAGTAATTTTATTCAGTCTTGAAAGTGATATAGGCATTTCTTTGTTGAGCCAGATATATATAGTTTACCCGCCTAATTGTTATGTACCGTAGTTAATCCTTTGAGCCTGTAATCCTATTTCTTTGGCAACCACATTACAACACTTACCTATTTGTTTGAATTAACCATCTATTTGACCCTTTTCATCTCTCATGAGCACTTGAATTGTTATGAACTTTTTAAAAGTTAAAGTGTGGAGTGGTTGGTTTGGCTTTTGAGTGGAGCTAATGAAATAAAGATAAAGGTGCACTATTTTGAAAAAGTAAGAGCCACTTGAATTGAAAAAAATAAAAAAAAATTATATTGTTGTGAAAAATATTCCTTGATAGTGGTGACACTTAATGTAATTGTGCTTAAAAGAAGTATGAAGTAATATACATTAATGTAAAGGTGGAGTTATGGTTTGACATAAGTATGGGGTTTGAATGTTAAAGTGTATGTATTAAAGTGCTTACGGATGTATAGTCACTCTTATATCCAAATGTATCATACCCCACCCGCAACCTACATTACAATCAATTAAAGTCATATATGATCCTAGACTGAATGAGTTCGATTAGTAGAGTAGTACACTACGGGCAAGCCTATGGTGTATCTTTTTTGGCATATGAACGTTAGTTCTGAGAGTGAGTGAATTCTTTCTATCTTGAGTTCTTAATTGTTCTTAAATTTTATTGTGTGTGGAACTAATCTCTTTTGTTGTATGAGGGCACTTGATTCATGAAGGAAAAGTAATGTCATTGACATCTATGTTAGATTAAGTAAGTGAGTTGTGAATAATGCATGATACTTGTGAGTCAAATCTTGAGATGCAAATGTTACACTCTTGTGCTTAGTCTATTTTAAAGATTCTTGGTGTGATGAGTTAGGAGAATTATTTAAAAATATTATGTCTATATAAAGTGTAATTTGATTTCTCGAGGACGAGTAACGTTTAAGTATGGGATAGTGATGTCCAGCTATAATTTCATATTTTTAGTATATTGCTTACCTTATATTTTGGTGCTTTAATGCTAAAATATATTATAATCATGCTTAATTGAGTTTATTTTATGTGTAGGTACGTTGAAGATGAAATTGGAAGAAAAATAAATTTTTTATATATTATACACTACAAAAATAGAGTTATGATTATCTAATCAGTGAAGATATACGGATTAAAGAAACAAATCAAAAGATGACAAAAAAGAACAATTGAAAGAAGAAAGGCAAGAAACGAGAATGAGAAAAGAAATGGGAAAGTTAGGCAGCAAATCAATATCTCTTGAAACGGCAAAGCGAGGTGAGAGTTCAAGCTCGCGTTCGAGCTCGCGCCGCACAGTGTACACCAAGATGAAGCTCGCGTTTGCCTCGCGCCGCGAGGTCTGTAGCGAGGACGTTTCAGATTTTTAAAGTTTATTTTGTTTCCTTTTTAATTTTGGACATGATTATTTTGTCTAGATTTTTTTTCTACACATATAAATAGTCATTAAACACCATTAACTTGTGAATTATTGTAGCTACTAATTCACCTTACTATTTATGTTATGCTTGGGAAAGCTGTGTAGCTACTAATTCACCTTACTATTTATGTTATGCTTGGGAAAGCTGTGTTTAGATTAGAGTAGAATTAGAGAGAGCTTGTTACTGAATTTGTGGCTCGAGGAAAGATTTCGCGGTTAGGATAGTAATATACCTAACAGTCTTTCTTAATTGAACACTGTATTATATTCGTTCATGATAGACTCAACACCATAGGAATATATGCTTGCTATATTATGGGAAGGCGAGTAGTATTGTGGGAACATTCTATTTATATAAACGATCCGGTTAATTAGCAATCATAGATAATCTGGATGAACGAGTGTGATTATTGAACTTAATAGGATTGATAAATCAACCACAACCCTGGAATTTTAATCGCTTATGAAGTAAAAATCTCATCGTACACATTTGCATTAGTGATAAATTAGTTGTTACTTATTTAATTTTCGCAATAGTAGATTAATAGAAAAATATCACTCTTAATTATCTTGGACAATTAACTAATTTTAGTTTGCTTAGTTGACGGTTAATCTAAAAAACTTGTTAGTTCCCCAAGTACACGCAAGTATACGTAACCGTCAAGTAATAAAGTGACTCGAATCAGATGTTGAACCCATAGAGACTTAGATTAAGATTGTTCATGTTGTTCTTTCCTTATAAACTTATTCTAAGAAAGTATGTATGATTCTTGAATCCTATTGAAGTTCATATTGATGGTATAAATGTCCATAATGTTAATCGAAGGTGTGACGACCTTATGTCACTCTGAAAGGTTTATAATGTGATTCTATGAGTCCAGCATGCATTACAAATATATATCTATTTTACTCTACCGAGTCGCGCTATAATCGGCGGGGTACAACACCTATTGTGCAACCACTGATCAGTTAAATTTACCGAGTTCCACGTGACCGGGTATGATTCTATCGAGCCTGATGATAGACAGGTACGTTTTTACCGAGCCTATTACTGTCGGGTACGATATGATGATGATGATGATGCCCGCAGAGGAGAATGTTTTTAAAAGCTTATGCATATATAGTATCATGCATTTTCATGTCAGTAGTCCTCAGAGGTACTCAGATGTTACAAGTTGTATCTTCTCTATCTCTCCTTATATTACTGTTCTTATTTATGTTTTCTTGCTTTACGTACTCGATATTTTATTCGTACTAACGTCCCTTTGCTTGGGGATGCTGTGTTTCGTGCCCGCAGGTCTCGATAGACAGGTTGACAGTCCTCCTAGTAGGCTATCAGCTCAGTGGAAGATGTTGGCGCACTCCACTCGTGTCGTAGTTGCCTATTTGGTCAGTATGCTTGGAACATGTATTGATTCGTATGGCGAAGCCATGTCCCGACCTTTACGATGTTTATGTACTCTTAGAGGTTTGTAGACAGATGTCATGTATATGAATACTTGTATGGTCTTGTCGGCCTATGTTTTGAGTGTACAAATAATCATATCGGTCTTATAGGCACATATATCACATGTATAAGTTCGTATATCATGTTGGGTCGTCCTATGTTGAGTATTCCCTTATGTTTTCTTCTCTCATGGTGGCCCTTCTGATCCATTTAACTATGATGGTATGTTTTGAAAGATACGTTACATTAATACTCGATTGAGTAAGGTATCGAATGCCCGTCGCGGCTCTTCGATTTGGATCGTGACACTTGTTGTGGCAAAACGTCACATGAACAACCATGTGTTTAAATTATAATTATGTGCGAAACAATTCATTTATCGGATTTCTTATCATGTAGAACCAATTCCTACGAGATTCTCTGCAAAAACAAAAAATAGTTGATTTCTTACGTTCGGTAGCAATTTAATTCAAAATTCCTCTTTTTTCTGAAACTGGTAATGAAATCCGGGACGGTTTCGTTTTCACATTGTTTGAATTTGAATATCATCCATGACTCACCTGTCCTTTCTTCTCTGTTCGATAAAAAGCTTTTATGACTCGGAGGAAAAATAATTAATAATAAATGCCATGACATTTGAATTTTCAAGAGCGAAACATAAAACTCGAATTCGAATTCTCGTAATCTTTCTTAGGGGACTGGTCCATTAAATTTCTATCAAAGAATTTATTTCCTTGACCGCATCTCGTAATGCATAACGTCGTCATAACTCATCATACCCTCCCTCCTAAGTTATTGACTAAAAGAGGGAAATTCATTCACATTATCGATTATTAAATAAATAAAATATTTAGTTTTAAGGAACATAAATTTATTTTTTTATTTTAATTTAAAATAAGTATATATTTATATAATAAATTTAATTTATTTTTTTAAAATTATCCTTATATACATATTCTTGAAAAGTCTTTTACTACTCACATTAATTATGTTGAAATATTTAATTAAAAGTAATTTAATCACATTAATTATTTTTTCTAAAATTTTGTATATTTTTTAACGGATATATTTATGGTAAATTGGTCATTAATTATGTATCGGAGGGAGTAATATTTTAGAAATTGTCGAAACCCAGTGTATAGAAATTGTATTTTTCCTTATTTAATTAGTTGTATGATTTTGATCATCAAATGTTGAAGGCAGAGAAATTGTTGATATTATCGCCCGGAAAATGATTCCAAGGCCTAAGCCAGCTAGTAAATCAGAGCAGAGACAAATGATACGTGTCAAGCAACAAATGCATGCAAACTCAGACACTCACACGTTACCACCATGCACTAACCTATCTCTATATTTACACTCCCCACTCCTTTCTGCTTTTTCACTCATCATCTCTATCTCTTCTAAATCTAAATAAATTAAATCATCTCCAAAAGTTTTAAAAAAGATGTCTCAGATTCAACCACGCCATGAACAGCACCAGCAGCTGTCACGTCAGGTGGCAAAAACCACCACTGCTGTGACTGTTGGTGGTTCGCTAATGGTTCTGTCCGGGTTAACACTAGCAGCCACTGTCATTGGCTTAGTTGTAGCCACTCCTTTGCTTGTCATTTTCAGCCCTGTTCTTGTACCTGCTACCATTACTATTTTCATGATCCTTGGTGGGTTATTAGCTGCTGGTGGATTTGGTGCTACTGCTACTTTTGTTTTCTACTGGATGTACAGGTACACACTTGACCATGTAGCAGAATCAGGATTTGAAGTTTATGGGTTCTTAGCTTGCCACCAACCCATAGCTCATCTTACAGTTTTTACGTACATATGTAGAATTTTCTAATAATACAAATACAGTGTTTAAGCAAAAGCTAGCTAGGTTCGTCTGGAACACTAAAACCATAAAAAATAAATATTAGTCTTACGTCCTAAAAAAGTTAAACTTGAACTTTCAATTTTAGCCTTGTCACATCCTTATCAGAAAATATAATGTGTGTAATGCATATATTGATGGTGAGAATTTGGAAGATTAAATCAAAGTTTGTGTGTTGGTGTAATAGGTACACAACTGGGAAGCACCCAATCGGAGCAGATAAGATCGATTACGCGAGAGATAGGCTTGCGCATGCAGCCCATGATATAAAGGAAAAAGCTGAGCAGTTGGGACATCAGGCACAGCAACAGATTAAGGGTACTTAGAATTGAAAGGGGAGAGGACTGTTTTTAACTTCAGTTGACTTGTTCAGGCATTGCATGCATGATGTACTCTTTAAATTAATTTGTTTCTTTGTTTATGAATTACTTCAGTGTTGAAGTGTCTCATCTCTTTGTTGGTATGGAGATGTGCTACCGTTGGATTTTGTGGTACATTTTATCAAATGACTTTTGTAATAGCATTTGCTTTTGTCTTAATGCATCTCGTTCATTGTTATTTGTCGTGTCCATTGACAAAAAAAGAATTTTACAAACCATTGAAGGTTTTTCGTGGTTTTAATGAAACCACTTTGTAAACCTTCATGGTTCTAATGATTATACCATTTTGTGCGGGGGAGACAACTTGATTGTTGTTCAAAAGAATTTGAGGAGAAGGTACAAGGCCATGGTTAATTCCTCTAACTAGCAAATAGTGTGCTGGTTGAACCCCTCCTACTTGGACAAGTAGGTAGGATGAAGTAATCTGAGTTCATGCAAAAGCTGAAATGGCCCTTGAGATGGAGGGTATCATGAATCAGCACAATTTAGTTTTACCTTGAGCTTAGAGCACAAATTTTTTGGAACTTGAGCAATCTCAATTAGGATGTCACGCCATCAATGGGCTAATGACCGTTTGGTCATAGATATTATCAAAATATATTTGGGGTCTTTTTGGCATATATATGTTTGGCCATATACTTTATCCACATTTTGGCAAATCCCAAAATCCAAAACCCATATCACTATTACATTTTTTTTTTAAATTGCTCTAAATTTTTGTATTTTATAAAAGAGCACGCTATTTATTATTTTATTATGTAATAATGTTCTTTCGTCTTATTATGTAGTCATTATAAAAATGATAATTTTATACTAATTTATTTATGTTCAGATTGATAAAAGTTTTGTTGGGTATTTGTAATAGTTTTCAAAACTTGTGGTATTAATATGTTTCATTTTTTTTCCCAAAAAAAAAAAGTGAAATCTATTTTGAAAATTTATATCCAAACGTACTTTCATCTTCAAATCAAACTTCACTCAAATCAGATCTTCAAATCAAACTTCACTCAAATCAGATTTGGCCAAACTCTAGCTAAGAAACCAATTCCGTGGGTGAATATTATCAAGAACAATAGCAGGCAATATCTTGTTCAGGTTCCTAAAGTGACTTTGACTAAGAAATTCTTGATTGATATTTATGTCAATCTTTCAGCATCTAAACAAAACTAAATCTTGAGATATTGCTAGTTACCAAATATAGCGACCCGATTATGGTCATGACTTGGCAAGTATTTTTCTTCTTAGCCCATTGGTAACTGAAAACTTATTACAGCCAACTAATTCGAATTTACGTGGAATCACTAGTTTAGATTTAATATATGCACTACAAAAGACGAAAGAAAAAAAAATGGAGTGAAAAGCCGAGAATAAGTCGTGAGTTTAGGCCAAAGATCTCCAGTCAAAAGGTTGTGGAACAACTCCATCTTTAGCTCTTGTACAATGTTCCATTAGACGTTCCAGCGAGAGATCGCAGGCAATAAAACTTCGCGCTCAGAGTGCATCACTTTTAACTCTCTTTGAAATAGCAATGACATTGAAGTTGATCGACTCTGGATTCTTTTGGATCATCTTTTGTATAACTTTAGCAGCATCCTGCAACAACCAAGGAAGGCTTCAACTTGGAAAAGGATATAAAGAACAATATACCCCACATAACCCGACGCGGATGAAGGATAAAACGCTAGCATTCTATGGAAGGTTCTAGAATGGCCTAGCGTGGCCTTGCCCTTGGGCAATAGGGGCTGCCCAATGCCCCACCGACGTAGTATAGCCTCTTTATTCGGGGACTTTAACGCAACGGGCCTTACAAGCTCATAAAATGGCAATTCTTCACGTTTCCCTCAGAATAGTTTCCACGTCGACGAGTAAAAAGGGACTGCCTGGGATTGAAGAAAACCAGCATCCAGTAAAGCAGAAGAAAATTTTTCAAACCCATTTCGGGACGCTTGTTTAAGTCCGTCAAATATTTATAAATGTTTAGTAGATTTTTTAGTACATATACTAGGTCTGAACAAAAGCTACTGGGTTCACATGAACATCTAACACCAATATCCGCCCCTAGATCCTCCCCTGCCACATAACAGCCCTCCCAGAGCAAAATCTTGAGGTATGCTATTTGATGATAACTTATGTCAGCACACTAAATGAGTGTCCCAAAAGTCTTCCATCTAACTTTAATAACTTATGTCACCACCATATAATGGATGCTACTCTTATTGCCAATGAGTGTGTTGATTCTAGAGTGAAGGAAAAGAATCCTGGAGTCCTGTGCAAACTAGACATAGAAAAAGCCTTCGATCATGTGAATTGGGACTTCTTGACAAATATGTTGAAGAAGATGGATTTTGGTACAAAGTGGATTAACTGGATCAGATTTTGCATAAGCACAGCAATATTTTCAGTGTTGGTCCATCATACAGGGGTCTAAGATAGGGGATCCCTTATCTCCTTTTCTATTTATTATTGCTATGGAAGGACTGAATAGTATACTTCAACCAGCCCAACAGAACAACTAGATCAGGGAATTCAATGTTAGCACCAGACAAGGGGGAAGTTTGGAGATCACTCATCTCCTTTATGCAGATGATGCAATCATTCTTTGTGATGCTGAAACAGATCAGATAAGGATGTCAAGATAGTTGGGAGATCAATCATAGAGTGGGAAATGGGCAAAAAATCTTCTTCTGGGAAGATAACTGGATGGGGCAGCAACCTTTGAAGACGATGTATCCAGACATTTTCATTATAAACCAGCAACAGAAGGCCACCATTAATGAAGTTTGGTCTGTCTAAGGGTGGAATCTCACCTTTAGGAGATCATTGAATGATTGAGAAATCAATAGAATTGCAGACTTCTACAACACAATCAACCAATTCACAGGTGTCACTCAGAATGATGACAAGGTTTGGTGGCTGGGACACAAATCAGGTAGTTTCTCCGTTAAAACTTCCTATCAAGCGCTCAATCAAACTAATGTTATAACTGAGCTTTGGCTCTGGAAGCATATTTGGAAAGTAAAGAGTCCTTAAAAAGTGGCATGCTTTGTTTGGCTGGTAGCTAGAAAGGCCTGTTTAACGGAGGATAATCTGATGAAAAGGGTTCTACCACTCTGTTCCAGATGTCATTTATGTGGAAGAGAGGTAGAAATTATTAATCACCTTTTCTTACATTGTTCAGTGACATTACAAGTTTGGAATATATTTCTAGCACTAGCAGGGATACACTTGGTCATGCCAAATAACACAAAGAAAATGTTGTCATGCTTGAATGAAGGGAGTAATCCCTTAACTCGGAACAGTAGATGGGATTTAATTCCTGCTTGCATATGGTGGTCTATTTGGTAAGAAAGGAACTCAAGGTGTTTTGAAGACAAGGGCAGCTCAATTCAGAAGATAAAAATGGACTCTTTGTTGTTGTTTTATTTTAGGTGTAAGGAGGAATATACAGAGGATCCAGAAGCTATAATAGATGTTCTAGAATCCTTATAATAGGATAGAAATTTTAGATGTATATTTTGGTACAACCTCCTGTAATTACGGCCAGCACAGATTTTGTGCCTTTTGAATATATAAAACTGTTATCATCTCAAAAAAAAAAAGGTAAGGATTGGATCTTCTGAGGAAATAAGATCGGCCATCTTCAACACCCTTTATTGTACTTCCCTATGTATTCAAAATGGTCTGCTAGAATCTTTTCAGATAGTAAGGTGGCAAACGGCGAGTCGGGTTGGATATGGGACGGGTCGGATATGAGTAATGCAAAAAATGGATAAATTATCCGACCAGTCCCATGTTTAATACGGATAAAAATGGGTTAACCGACGGATAATATGCATATCCATATTATCCTATGCATATTATCCATGGCTTCTTGAGTATGATCACTTTTGGGAGAATTCCTAGCTTCCCAAACTTGAGGAACCCCCAATTTGAGGCTTTACAAATGTAAGAGTTAGATCCATTAGTTATCCACCGGTCATCCATTTTCTAAGTGGATAATATGGTTCTTATCCATATTTGACCCATTTTTAAAAAGGTCATTATCAAAAAATGGATAATATGGGTAGATGACTGTTTTATTTTATCTATTTTGCCACCACCAGTAAGGACTAACTTAATATTTGCTTTTCAATTTAAGATGTATGTGTTTGAGTATTTCTAAATCCCAGTAAGTGAAAATTTTGTAAAGTTACAACATTCAGGACCTAACTGATCTCACAGGTTAAAGAATTCAGGTGTGGTGGATGAAGGTCAGGTCCAGGTCCGAGTTTTGGGATTCAGACATTTTTCTCCCCGCTATTTGGTCTTAACTTTCGGCTGCCACTAGGCTCCAAAAGGAATTAGTCAATAAAGGATGGTTACCTGTAATAGGTTGCTTGGAGAAGATGCACCATGTGAAATTGGTCCGGACCTCCTTCCATCAAGTTCATAGAGTTGTCCTGCAACATGACAAGTCTATGCAACTTCTCATCTTTGGCAATGATAACTTAAGGTGTCGATAATTACTGTATTATTGCAAGTTGTTTCACTAATATACAGGTTCCAAATGTATATTCAGGGCACTTATAAACAATAAAGGATGCAGTTTGCGAATTTCTCTCTGAAATTGTGCTCTGAATTCTCTCCATTCGGACACCAGAAAAAGGAACAAAAGTAAGATATTCTTGAATTTCATGATGCAGAATTAGTTTCTTATGCAGACCCCAACAAGAGAGAGAGAGAGAGAACGTTACCATCAACACATGCGAAGCAGATGAAATGGGTGTCCACGTTCTCTGGAGCCTGAAAAAAGAATTCACCAGATTGTTGCATGCTATTAGCACGCATCATAAAGTAAAATACTAAAATATAATACTCCTATGTATTAGTATAATATGCACAGGACTGTTAAGCTAACAACAGTTGTCACTTTCACAATACAAAACAAGAGTCAAACTCCAATCTTTTGTCTGTAATTAGGGAATGGTGCCCACTGTAAAAATCTTCTCAAGAATGACATTTAATATGAGAACCACCTCTTTGTTGCTACTAACTTGTAACTACACTTGAAGAACCTGGTTTTCTTGCAAGAATAATATATTTCTATATAGGTCTTCAACCACCTTCTAAAATTGTAGAATATCCTCAGTTGTCTGGTTACCATATCAAAAGCTTATGAACTACATATTTATGAAGTAATTTCTCAATTGTGCCAATAAATACAACCAAGTTTTGACTGTCTCAGCAGAATCAGTGTGTAGGCCCTTAAATTAACTAGAAACAAGTCAAATGTTCTTCGCATCTTATGCTGGTCCAATTTGCACCAACAAATTCATTTCTAAGTAATTTGTTCACCACCAACCTTTTTTTTGGCGGGAAAAGGAAGGGTGGGTTGTTCACCCAACTTTATTTTACATGAAAAGAAAACTGGCTTTTGAATATCTATAGTTGGCGGAGAGTTGGTCACATCTTCACTACATCACTATTTACTGCTCAGTGTTGAGATTGTTCATTTAGATAGATGAGAACAGCAAAAATACATGAATTCTGACCTCAGTGTCACCAGCAGTAGCTGCTACTGAATGAGCTACTTCCATTTCTCTATCATTTTCAAGGAATGAAGCACGCTGCATTTTAGACTCGCATGTATTAGAGCTTAGTGAATACAATGATATGACATGTCAGCAACCGCACAGAAACTAAACCAAAATGAGTACCTCGATCGGGTCCATGTGGGCAGTTGATTTAAAGAACTTGTCCAAGAATGAGTCCTCATCTATAGAGCGCCAAAAAACAGTACTGGTATAGTGAGATAGATAAAATAAACAGGGTAGGAATCATGTAGAATTAGACTTAAGGATAAGTTGTAAGAGTAAAGAAAATTGATGATAGATTATCTCATTAAAACCAGTATGGGAAAATGAGATAATCAACCCCATTTTAGTGCTTACTCTCAGCAAATAAGATTAAATAAGGAAACAAGGAACATAGGATATCTTGGACGGAGGGCTCTTAAATGACCACCAAACTCTAATGGAGAGGTCCAAACTGACATGAGGGTAGATATGACGGTTCCTAACAAGTGAATTGGCAATATGGTTATGGTTACAAACATGAAGAAGGTTGAGTTAGCTGGGGTGGCCTTTTTATTTGGTGGAAGAGACTTATACATCTGTATAGGGATAACGGATAAGTGTGAGATTTAGAGAACCTCTAGTTCTACAGAACTTATAATCCGCCTTAAAAGTTAAAAGATAAATTATTAACTGGAATCACGCACCCGAACAGACAAAAGATGGTATTTAAGTGGAGAAGGGTAGAGGGGCGAACTTATACTCCACGAAGTTGCAAACCGTGCGCCAACCGGCCCTCTGGGGTTTTCCGGTCATAAAAAAGGTTCATTGTAATGACACGGACCTGAATATAGTAAAATGCATCCAGATGATTCATATGGTTGATTCCAACTAATACAGTATGGAGCTACAGTTGATTGAACAAACAAAACCCTAAAGGGCTTTTTCAAATAATACATCGGAAACCTACATATTATGTAACTTCACAGTGAAGAAAACACAAGGTGCTCATACGGGATCCAATGCACTTGTCTTGGTAGTACTATAAGACAATATATTTGATGCCAACAGTAGATATCTACATGACAAGGACCATTCATGGCATGAATATTAAAATGACCTACCAAGTTTTATCTCTGAGGTGATATTCCCAATAGCATGAAGTAGGCCTATCGTTCCACATGCATTTCCCACTGTTTGTTTCATGAAGTAAACTGTACTAGTAGGGTCATGCACATGCAACTCTCATGAATAATTCCTAATTTAGAATTATGTATCCATATGAGCGCTCATAGAATTGCAAAGGGGGGAGGACGACATTGTCAAGGATCTCAAGAAATATTTCTCAGAGAAGAGAATGATGCACTGTTGACTGCATTTATCACAAAGGGTGGTGATAGTATTAAATAGATCTTTGAAAATTCAATTTAGCACCAAACCTTCTATCATATTGCAATGTCTACCAACTCATTCAACAACCACACTAGCAGTGGAATGAAATAGTAGCTGATTCAGATAAAGAACAACTTAGGAGAACTAATCAAAGACTAGATAGCAGCAAGAAGTCAAGAAAAATCAACATGAGGATAAGATCAAAGATGCTGAGAATTTACGTTCCGAGACGTCTAGCATCTAGGAGGTCTTTCAGGCAACCACCTCTGTGGCCAGCAAGTAAAAGCTTCCAATAAAGCTAAAATCAGTCAAAGAGGACTAAGAGTAGACAACATTTAATGCGATGAGCTACATAAGATGAAGCCGAGGCAATGACAATATCAAGTAACAACCAATTCAGAAGAACAGGACATGCAGCACCATAAGAGATGATAATGTGCCCAACCTAATCAAAGAATTTTACTGGCATAATAACAAGTTAACGTGCCTCAAGATTAGACATGAATAGCAGTAACATAAATTTCCTAAATCCTATAAATTCAGCATTCAGCAATAAGAAAAACCAAAGGTTGATGAGGAAAACACTGTATAAATTATTTAATAACAAAGTATAGTTCATAAACATATGGGCATGAGCTCATGAAACCACCTTTGTTTGGTTGTCTTGCTGTATTCTCTCTACTTCACTCTGAAAACGCATGGCATGTAATTCATGATCTAGCATAAAATTAGAAGGAAAAGAAATGAGTACAAAATCAAAAGCCTAATTAACAAAGTTTTCCTTAACAACAAACCTGTGATGTGAGAGGATAGAGAAACAAAACGGCAAGCACCGGCTTGGGCACCATTTCCAAAAGTTCTTCATCTAAACCATAAACATCGTAGCACTCTGCCTCATCAGGTGGAACACCAAGACCCCAAAGGAACTGCTCAATTAAACGAAAAAGACGTACAATGAAATAGGATCAACCAATTATGTTTTTTTTGTTCTTGTTGTTATTATTGGTTGCTTCTTGTTCACTATTTCTTAAGCCGAGGGTCTATAAGAAACAACATCTCTACCTTCACAAAGTAGGGTTAAGGTTTGCGTACACACTAGCCTCCCCAAACCCTAGACCCCAGTATTACACTGGGTTTGTTGTTGTTGTTGTTATTGTTTAGTTGATTGATAGAAAATACACATGTAAATTAAAAACATGCTTCTATTCCTTATCAAGTAGTTATTTTTTCGGACAAAATAAGATCAATCAGCTGATTAAAGTGAAAGCAACTGCTTTATCATCCCAATTAGTGGGTAAATAACACTTCCGCTGGTCAACTTATTAAACATGAGAAACGAAGAACCACCAAGATAGCTTCTTCTTTTTTCAATACTAAAATGAATATCCCAAGAACTCCAAAAAAAAAAAAAATGAAAGCTTAATTTTCTAAGAAACCCCAGAAAAGATTTAGCTCACGAAAAGAAAAAAAACGAACAGATTAACAAAAAAAGTAAATGATAAGAAGTAAAATAAAGGGGTACCTGATTCATAACATCAGGGTTAGCTTCAAGAGGAAGCCATTTCTTAACACTACCACTTTCAGCCATGGATTCCTTTCTCTCTCTAGCTCTCTCTCTCTCTCTCTCTCTCTTAGGAAGTACAGGTAGCGAGTAACGTGGCACTCTGGAACGCTCTCTTCCTTATATAGGTTTTGGAAAAGTTTTCTGGTGGGTTTATCAAAAAATAAACTCTGCCTTTCTTGCTTCATTTTTTCCGCTTTCCAATTCCTAGCCAATTTTATAAATTTGACATAGATTTGGACATAGTTTTAAATTGAAAATATTATTTGTTCATAAAATTGATTAGTTTATGAATATTTTTTTTTTGAAGAAAAGTCTTCAAGTTTCACAAAATTAGCTTTGGATGAAATTTTTTATTTCATTCAGTAAAATTTACTTTTTTCAAGTAAAATGCATGTCCCTTTCAAACTTTCAGAGCCTATTTTTCAATACAACTTTAAAAAATTCATTTTTCAAGTTTCAACCGATCTATGTCTAAACTTAATATGCCCCTTTTAATTGGAGAAATCAAAACCTATCCAAATGGAAATAAGTACAACTGTGTTTTTTTTTTGGGGTGAAAGTCACTAAGGGCATGTTTAGTCATAAAAGTTTTCACTTTTTTTTTGGAATCAATTTGGCCGTGAAAATATCAAATTTCACTTGCAGTTAAATTTCAAAATTTTAGAAAATTTGAAAAACTCCAAAAAGCTAATTTTTAAATTTTCACTTCAAATCACTCACAAAAATTCAATAACATCTCAGAATTATATTCATATCCAAACACAAATCTAATTTTGCAAAATACCCTTTTTATTTGAAAAAATAATTCAATTTTTTCCGGAATTTGCACAATTCTTATGTCCAAACACACACTAAATATAAGGAGAATAAGATACAGATCCTAACTTTAGTAACTCTACAATGGGGGAGTTGCAGTCATACCTTATATTTATGTCACCTTTTAACCTATACCCTATTTTTAAAAATTATTGATTTGGTAGCCAGCTGACCAAAAATCCGTAATAATATGACAATTACACCCCTAACAAAAGATTGATCGCGTGATCTGCAACCTCATTCGTGAAAAAAGATCTCCTCCTCCCCTCTCAGCAGCTTTATCAAAAAATCAGAAACTTGTCCAAATTCGTCTTCAGAATCACATTTGCATAAAGTTGTTTCACCTTAAAGCTAAAACTTCATGCTAATGTAGCATGAAGTTGTTTTATGTTGATACTAAAACTTCATGCTAATGCATGTTGAAGTTATTTATCCTGCAGTCTACAGTTTTGTCATGAGTTTTATCCGAAACTTTAGTTTAAACATGCTGAAGTTATTTATTTCATTTGCTAAAATTTCAGTTTGAACATGTTGAAGTTATTTTGTTCATTTGCGAAAACTTCAGACTAAACATGCTTAAGCTTTTTTGTTCATTTGCTAAAACTTCGTACTGGACATACTTAAATTTTTGTCTGGCAGCATGTAATTTTCTAATGGGTTTTTGCTAATGCATGCTGCAGTTATTTAGTTCATTTACTAAAACTTCAGACTAAACATGCTTAAGTTATTTAGTTCATTTGCTAAAACTTCAGACTCAACATACTTAAATTTTTTAGTTCATTTGCTAAAACTTCAGACTAAACATGTTTAAGTTCTTTTAGTTCATTTGCTAAAACTTCTGACTAAACATGCTTAAGTTTTTGTCTTGCAGTATGTAATTTTCTAATGAGTTTTTGGTAATGCATGATGAAGTTTTTTAGTTCATTTGCTAAAACTTCAGACTAAACATGCTTAAATTTTTGTCTTGCAGTATGTAATTTTCTAATGAGTTTTTGGTAATGCATGATGAAGTTTTTTAGTTCATTTGCTAAAACTTCAGACTAAACATGCTTAAATTTTTGTCTTGCAGTATATAATTTGCTAATGAGTTTTTTCTAATGCATGCTGAAATTATTTAGCTCATTGGCTAAAACTTCATACCAAAACATGCTAAAGTTTTGTCCTGCAGTCTACAATGTTGACAATAATCCTGAAAGGTAAAATCGTCTTTTAAAACACTTTTAACAAAAATAAATGGATACGGATGCAAACTAAAAAATAAAACGGGTATAAGTTAAAAATGAGCGACCAAATAAGGCACCCCGTGCAATTTTTACCTCTTCTGCAATTGTCGAACTATATTTCTTTGCTGAAAGATTAAAGCAGTTATCTTTATCATGATCTTTTTTACTTACATTTCATGCTAGTGTGGTTTAGTTCACCAATTGAAAGTCATTTTACCAGCGACACTTTTGTTATTCAATTGATGATAGGTTTATCTACCTATCATTTGCATGGTCTCATATATGTAACAGTTTATTTAGCTTCCACTGCATATCTTATTGTAGATTTCTGCAAATAAGAGGATACATTGAGTCTTCACAGAATGCAAAGAATGCTGCACACAGTATACTCCCCCATTCTCCCTCTACCTCCAACTAGTTTGAGCGCGCTTCGTGTATGGTTTTATTAGCCCTTAACATAAAGCAAAGTTTACACAAGCACAGTCACGACGGACAACACTAAGACATGATGAATTAGATCACATATAAATAGTTAGTATTTTGTTTTGGTTTCCATTGTGAAATGGTCAATTTATCTCTGGGGTGCACTATAATCTTTTCATTCACCCTTATACCTAGGTTTTCTCCTCTCAGCAAATGCAGCAAGGCCTTCTAACCGATCTTTTGTGTCTAACAGTTGTTCATAGCAATCCCACTCTAAAGCTAAGGCTGACTCCATATCTAGCTCCACTCCTTTGTCAATAGCACATTTTGCCATCCTTAACGCCACCGGACCCTGTCAGAGAATATATGTCAGTTGACATTGATAAGGTATATGTCAGTTGACATGCAAAAGCCGAGCATAAAAAGAGCATCTTTACCAAAAACTTCATCAATATTTATTTTACTTTCTTTACTCGAGCATGATTAGACCAAATTTATTCATCAGAAGTATTAAGTTATTGAATAAAGAGCAAAAGCTTTATGACCATGTCATCTGGAGGTAGAAGAGCACAGTTAACAGGGAGGAAGGAAAAGAAAAAGGAAGGCTCTATAGAAAAGAAAGTTTGGACTTAATTGATGCTACCATATCCTTTCAACAAAGCCCTGACCAGAGCAACGAACTATTTTATAGTCAATGATCCTCCAAAGCTTATCACAGAAAATGAAGGTGCAGTGCACAAAGTGGGAAACAAGCAAGCATAGGATTAGTAAATGCCATTAAATTAAGGTCCACGGAAGATGATAAAAAGTTCAAAGAAGAGCCTCAATTTTATTCAAAAAAACATTAAAAAAAAACAGTGACGATCGTATTTTATGGCCCTGAGGGTGCATAACTCATAAAAGGTTAAAACGATACAAAAAAGTACTATTTACTGCTAACGAATCTTTACAGTTATCTGTGTACCACTACAGTTGGACATCTTTTTTTTTATAGTAAGAGTTGGACTTCATTTATGTTTCTTCTCTTCTTCTTTCTTCGTGGCTAAATTGCAATTGGAAGTCATATGAGTGGCACGCTGGATAAATACATTAAACATGCTTTATCTCAATAACTAAATCTAACCTTCTGATTAATATCCCTAGCAAGTTCAAGTGCCTTGAGACGAGCCTCACCAGCAGGAACACAGTAATTGACAAGCCCTGCATAACATGTATAATTCACTAAGAACTTGGAAAAGAAAACCATAGGAGATCAAGGTCCAAAATTACAGCAGAAGGAAAAATTAGATGGTTTCTTTCTATCCGCCTAAACCTTGGAGTCTATTGTTAACCCATAACTTGTAATGGAGTGCGGAAATCACCGCCACTTTTATATTAAAGAGAGAGAGAGAGAGAGAAAGAGAGAGAGAGAACTTGGACAAAGGAGCCCCGACTCTTGACAACTGAGCTCTGACAAGTCATACACGTACCTATTGATACAGCATCTTTCCCACTTATCTTTCAGCCAGTAAAGATAATGTCTTTTGCAATTGACTTTCCAACCAATCTAGGAAGCCGCTGTGTTCCTCCTGCTCTGCACAATGCCAGTATGAGATAAGAGGATAGCATTAAGAAGATCATCTATGCATACAGAGTATTTAAAGCAACTTCTGAAGTTGGAAACCTTTGAATAGTAAAAAATTACAAAGTGACAAAATAATAGGTGGAAATGTGTCCAACTGATCTGATAAATTTAGATAATAAACCACACATAGCTAACACATCCTTCACCGAATTTTGGGGTTTTGCATAAGCAAACATATAATGGGTAATTAAGGCATACCCTGGTATTACAGCAAGTCCTGTTTCTGGCAAGCCCAGCACTGCATCTTCACCTATTAACACATCATCAAACTAGAGAGCAAGAAGGAGAAAATATGGTACACTCAGAAGTGCAAGAAAGCACGTACCACATATCCGTATATCACAAGACATCGCCATTTCAAGTCCCCCACCCAATGCTATACCTTCAACGGCA
>ML352212.1:323-10979 GCA_005239505.1 Nicotiana paniculata
CCCCGCTTGGTGAACTTACTTCTCGGATATTCGTATGACTTGATTAGTTATCTCTATCAATCATGAACACTCGATCTACCATAAATCTCTCTCAAGTAATTATGATAATTTACTAGACGCACTCTCTCAAGTTACGCTAGCTAGATTGCATTACAGTTCACTTAGATTGCACCCGAAGTATCGTTATCTCTAATCCAACCTCTAAACCCTCGGTTATGACTTTCGTCTATACTCTGGGAGTGGTGTTGTTCAAACAATTACCTAAATATGCACTCTCTCTCAAGTAGATACATAATAAATAGGCACAGCTAATTGAGGGCCCTTCAATCAACTACAACAAGAACGTAGTTGAACAAATAGAGTTTAATCAACCAATCAAAGCTATATTAATATCACAATAAGTTTATTCCCCAACGGGTTCTACCAACAATTAGCTAAACAAATTCATAAGAATAAAATCTAAAACAACTTGCATAATTAAACTACATTGTAAAGAAGAAAATATGTACAAATTGATGTTTTGCCTTGGATTCACTCTAATCTCGAATCTCTGTGTATCTCCGTGAATCTCTCCTGTAGTTGTGTTTTAGGAGTCTATTTATAGGTTTAGGGTGAACCCTAACCGTGTAGGAGACTTCTATTTCAATTAGAAAACACTTAAACCCGTCAAAACTCGATTTCTGGCCGACTGGGGGACCTTGGCGTTTGGACCAAAATGCCTGGCGGCTGGCGTTTCAGCCCAAACGCCTGGCTAACGCCAGGGTGGGGCTAGCGTTTAAGCCCAAACGCCTGGCTAACGCCAGGTAGGGTCAGGCTGTTTGGCTCTGTCGCCCGGCTATCGCCCGGGTGTCTCCTTTCGCGTATTTTTCGACGTATTTGCATCCTTTTAGCTCCGTTTCCATCTCCACTTCACCTACACATGAAATAAACTCCATTAAGCACATAACAAGTGTAATTTTATCATTAATGCACATAAAATGTAAGGTATATCACATGTTAAACTATGCAATTTAGTCTCGCATCAGCCACCTAACGGATTAAGGTGCGTTAGGGCACCAAAAGAAATTAACACATAAACCGGTTTACACTACCAGAGATTGGGTAAGGGCTCGAAATTAACTTGAGGGAAAGGTGTTAGGCACCCCTCGAGGTCCACAATGGTGGGTCCCGGCCAAACTCAATTTAAGTGAATTAGTCATAAAGCAACTTGAAAATATAAAGATTATTTAAAAAAAAACGGGAATAAAGGGGTCCTAGGTTTATTAGCCTATAGGATCACTTGTGTACAATACTCGGTAAACTTTCGTCAAATAGAGGTGTTATGCGTAGCATTAGCGCACATATCATCATATCGTTTACTACAAAATTATCCTCCCCTTAATTATTATCTAAGCGTTCTAGTAGTATCGAGTACGTATCCTATGCGTGCATTACCCGTTCCTTGCCTATGGCCCTGGAGGTTCTTAGGACCTCTATTAAGGCGGTTTTAGACTCACTTATGGTGCTTAAAAGGAGAACACTAGGCGTCAAACAAAAGCAAATTGGACTATCACATAAGGAACCACTAAAGGGGCTCAGATTTACCTCCACAAGTAAACAAATAATTGCACGTCTCAAACAATAGTTTTAAAAGATTTAAAGTCCTATAGAAGGTTATCTAGATGTGTACAAAGTAGAATGTGCAGCATTTTATTAAGACGAGGCAGTGATTACCTAATCAGTTTGCCTACTGATTTTATGACTTATGAATCTGGGCAGTTTGTAAGTAGTCAAACAAACACAGTTTTAAACGTCAGAACATTAATCAATCTACATGTCTGCCTAGGTGATAACGGGGCATGATACTATAGACATAGTATCTAAGCATTAATCAGATCATAATAATAAACTAGCAACTAATTTATACCAGTCAGATTTTATCTGTTAGACACTATAGGCATGATGTCTATGCACTGAAAATGATCACAAGCAATACTTCAGGACTCATAAATTGGTTTTACATTTTTTTATCTCTACAAACATGATATCTAAGTATCAGATTGTTATTGTACTTATTCCTTATAGGCATGACGATTGAGTGATGAAATTGATTTTATATGCTCTTCTTATAGGCATGATATCTAGGCGAATAGGGTTGTTAGCCAGTTTTCAAGAAAATTCAACAAGGGAATTCCTAGGGATATAATTTCTAATGCACACATGATGGTTTGAGAACATGATTGCAAAATTGGTGAATAAACTAGAAGCAGTAATTCTAATGCAAATGTGAAATGCGGGATTTCAAAGAATGATACAAGCCCTATAGACATGGTTTCTAATGCATATAGATAATCATAATAATCCTATGGGCATGATTTCTACCCGACCCCCACAAAGTTATATATATATAATTCCCTCTCAGTTTCACTAATAACCCCAAAAATATGTTTATACAAGAATTATTACAGACCATGTATAAATGAATTACAGAAAGAAATTACTATGCAATAGGGAGCATGAATAGGCCCAACAGTAAACCTGGAAGCCAAGCCTTGAACCAAGTCTGAAGTATGCCATATCTCATAGTATACCAAATGGTATTCTAGTGTATCAAAGTTCCCAAAGGCTTCACGATCCCGGGCAATGCTCACAGTAGAAACCCTTTCAAAGAAACAGTTTTGTGAACAAGTGTGGAAAATCCAGCCCCAGTGTGTCAGAGTACGGAGGAGTCTCATAGAATCCTAGGTAGTGCTCACACTGGAGGGGCATGACCCTAGATACTCTAAGAGTAGGAGTTGAAAATAGTATATAGGAATAGTTTTAGGAAAATAATTCACAAGTAAAAATAGGAGTAAACAGAGTCATTGTAGCACTCTGAGTTCAAACAAAGATTTTCAGCAATCAAAAAATGAATCACGATTATTTCAAGTAGAGTTTCATATTGCCTAGATTTGGCTTAGTTTATCACTAAGTGATCATGTAGCATACTGGGATCGGAATAATAAATAGACAACCACATAGAGAAGTGTAGAAGGGGTTGGGAACATAGAAGTCCTTAATCAAGAAAACATGAAACAAGGCAAAAGTGAAAGTATGCTAGTTGAGAAACAAGTGGATTAGTATTCTGGATCACATAAGAACATACTAGAGTCATATTGACATGTTGGGCAAGACAATTTCATGACAGTTGAGGCAAGCTGGTTAACAGAGAGACATAAAGAAGGCAAAAGCAAGTTGACAGAAAAATTACATAAAATACTAAATAGGACCTAAAGACAGAGATAAACATGCTAATTAGGATCAATAAACAAGAAATATAGGAATTCAACTACACAGAAGTAGTTATGCTGATCAACAAATAGGAAAGCCAGAAATTTAACTACACAAAAGTAGTTATTGCTAATTAGAATCAACCAAATAGGAAAGGCAAAAGTGGTCATGTTAATTGAAATCAATACACAGAAGAGACATGGATTTGACTACACAGAAGTAAAGCAATAGAGAGGAAAGCACACAGGTTTAAACTTCATACCATAACGAATGACAATAGAAGGGGAGACATACAAGTTAAAATAGCAAAAATGAAGGTAGAAGCTTGCATAACCCAATAGTCTAGTCTTGGCTTTCAGCCAGCTAGACAGTGTAGCAAACACAATTAACAGAAAGGTTTGAATAAGAGCAAGAGTTTGTGTGTAAGTGTGTTTCTTTCTGAATGTGTTCTTGTTTTTAAAGAAAATCAGAATGAAGTTTATATAGCACTTAGCAAGGTAAAAAAATAAGGCAAGAATAAAATCGGAGTTCATAAAACAAGGTAATCAATCAGTTAATTGAGGAATTAACTCAATCACTTCACACAAAAGAATTTGGAAAGGACTCCTTAAATTGGGGAGAACCCCTTAACGACTCAAATTGGGAATCAAATAAGGTAAGTGAGTCAATTACTAAACACATAGGAGTCAATTAAATCCTTAAATCAAATAAGGTAAGTGAGTCAATTAGGGAAAGTAGTACTAATTAAAGTCACAAATAAGGAAAATAGGTAAAATCACAGAGAAACACTAATTTTAACAGGAAAATATAATTCGAACCCTAAATAAAATCTGTCAATATATACTGATTGACAGAGATACACAATAACGGGAAGATATTGAAGTAAACAATGAAATAGGTAGAAAAACCTAGGGTTTAAAGCATATACACAAAATTAGTCGAACTAGTAAAGATAAACAGATTCAAACACTTAGAAGTTGAAAACCCCCTTTTTTTAAAAGAGAAATACCAAACAACACTTAAAATCGTCTCAGATCTACAAGGATCTGAAAAGCCTCTGTAGAAAGAGATTAGGTTTACAAAAAATGACAGAGATGAAAGGAGATCTGGTTCGGAACCATAGATTCGAGCCATAGACACGAAGAAAGTAATACTCACAAATAGAGATGTCCATAGATAGGCTCATGAAAAGGCTTGAACAAAATCTTGGTTGAATCTCTTCTAGATTCTTCCATAAAATCAACATAATCGAACAATCAGAAGAGGTGAGAGGAAGGTAGGGCCTGGAAATTATAGAGAAACCCCATGAACGGCTGGTTCAGGTGACGACGGGCTAGGGTTAGGGAAAAGGGTTTGAGAGAGAAGGGGAGAGGGAAGGGAAATAGGGGCGGTGGAACAAAAGAAATGAGGAAGGGTCAGGGTTAGGTTAGATTAAAAAAGGAAAGGCGTAACGTGGACCGTTGATCTTAGAGATCAACGACCACGATTAGAGAAGGCTTCTGGGTCGGGTTAGATGGGGAATTGGTCTTGGGTAGGTTTTGGGCTAGGATATTAAATAATTAGGCTGGTATAATCAGGTTAGGTCCGAAATTAAAATGAATTCAAAGGGGATATTTGTTAAATATCTAATTAATTAATAAAACAATTTGTAAAAACAATTAACAAATTATAAAAAAAAAAGATTTTCATTCATAAAAGTAATTTTAAAATAATTACTTGGTATTATAAAATACAAAAATCTATTTTTGGCGAAAATAAGTTAATAATATATACATGGGCTATTATTGCAAAGTTATTGCAATTGTAACGCAAAAATATAAATGTGGCTATTTATGCAATAATTAAAGCTTGATATAAATATAAAATGATAAAAATTAAGCAATAAAATTATTATGAAACCATTTGTGATGTAATTAGTAAGTATTTATATAATAAAAATACTAGGATAAATTAATTAAAAAATCTTTTAAAATGCAGAAAGTTATGGGAAAATATTAATTGATGCTCATGCATTGTTTTTGAAGATATATATGCATTTTGAAAATAATATAGGAAACAATTGGGTATCAACAGCTACCCCTCTTTACCCGGGAAGGATGAAAGAGTTATCGGGTAAAGATATGATGGCCAATTTTGACCGATGGACGATTTGAGAGACATAGGCCGTACTTTGATTTCTGAGCTGCCTACATATCCCTGGTTTTACAGGAATCAGGCCGTGTGTAGTTCTGGATTCACCGGAAAAATATACCAATGAAGTTATCACAAAAACAAACATAAGGGTTTGGAATAGGTGAAACAGTTTCGGTGAGCGGTCAGGTTTGGAAGAGTATGAGGTAACTGGAGCAGGATTGCTCCTGTTGGAATAACGGTTGATTATCATGTTACCTGAAAATAAGAGATGCATTGCAACATGACGTACAATTTTGCGTAAATTTAAACATAGAGCAAATTCCGTTCAGACCATGAGAATTGTCTTTGGACGGTTGAGGATGTCGTCCTTAAACCATGATGTTCGGGACATGAATTATGCGATAAGGGATTCGCAGGCCATGAGATGATATTCTCAGGCCATGAAAATGGTGCCTCCAAACCATGACGCCTTTGAATAATGATATGTAAGTTTGAGAGATCCTCAGAACATGGCATGGTGTCTTCCGGCTATGAGGATGGTGCCTTCAGACTATGACTCCTTCGGACAAGTCGGTGATATTTAAGCCTATGAAGTGGAAAGACATGATGCTAGGAGTGACAAGACAAGGCTTAGTCTTGCATGTAGTTGAGGGTAGAGCTTAGCCCGGGAGAATAGAATAAATAATGCAAGGGAGACAGGGCTTAGCCTCATGCAAGATTTGGGATAGGGCTTAGTCCCATGCAAAGAGAAGGCAATGCTTAGCCTTATGCAATATTCGGGACAATGCTTAGTCCTATGCGAAGAGAAGGCAATGCTTAGTCTTATGCAAGATTCGGGACAATGTTTAGTCCTATGCAAGGTGGAGGCAATGCTTAGCCTCATGCAAATAGGGAGGCAGGTCCTAGCCTCATGCAAAGTTTGAGACAGAGCTTAGTCCCATTCAAAGAGAAGGCAGAGCTTAGCCTTATGCAAGGTGGAGGCAATGCTTAGCCTCATGCAAATAGGGGGGCAAGGCTTAGCCTCATGCAAAGTTTGAGACAGAGCTTAGTCCCATTCAAAGAGAAGGCAGAGCTTAGCCTTATGCAAGGTGGAGGCAATGCTTAGCCTCATGCAAATAGGGAGGCAGGGCTTAGCCTCATGCAAAGTTTGAGACAGAGCTTAGTCCCATTCAAAGAGAAGGCAGAGCTTAGCCTTATGCAAGGTGGAGGCAATGCTTAGCCTCATGCAAATAGGGAGGCAGGGCTTAGCCTCATGCAAAGTTTGAGACAGAGCTTAGTCCCATTCAAAGAGAAGGCAGAGCTTAGCCTTATGCAAGGTGGAGGCAATGCTTAGCCTCATGCAAATAGGGAGGCAGGGCTTAGCCTCATGCAAAGGTTGAGATAGTGCTTAGTCCCATGTAGAGAGAAGGCAGTGCTTAGACTTATGCAAGGTGGAGGCAATGCTTAGCCTCATGCAAATAGGGAGGCAGGGCTTAACCTCATGCAAAGTTTGGGACAGGGCTTAGTCCCATGTAGGGAGAAGGAAGAGCTTATCCTTATGCAAGGTGGAGGCAATGCTTAGCCTTATGCAAGATTTGAGACAATGCTTAGTCTCATGCAAATAATAAATAATACGTGGCAGCGGAGTATTTCTTAGCTGGGAATGAGTTCGGTATCTTTGTTGTTATGAAGGCTGTGATTCCAAGGTGTGCATATTACTCGTCCTGCATTTCAAAGAAAAATCGTGAGTTTTTCAGGGGGGAAGGTTGGTTCGTGCCTTCGTCTGCTTGCTTGATTTGCTATGTTCCGTCTGAAGATCCTGTTCAAATTATCGGGTTAGCTCTTGCTAAAGCAGAGTTTATGTTCAAAATAATGCATGCATAATTTTAAAAGACATCGTAAAAATATAGTTTTAGAAATTGGTTAGATGAACCAGTGACTGTGACACGATCAAAGACATTGTGACTGTTTCTGTCATAGAATTTTTAGGGTCCTCCTCAAGATTCTGCCCCGGTTAACTGAATAACGCTTCTGACTGCTTTATATGCTGCGATTGGCTGAACTTGCTTCGAAATTTTGAAGGTTCTCCTCAAAATTCTGCCCTATTTTCTGATTATGGGGGGAATGGAAATTTTATTGAATTGTGACTGAACCCACAGGGCTGCCTACGTATCCCCTCTTAAACGGGATGTGATCAACCCTATCATATCATCGTACGACCATGCAAAGATATCTTCATATTCCTTCAGGAATCGAATATACTCTTCTTTTTCTGACGGTGAAAAATGGATGCTTATGCGGGTTTCTTTGACGGTTTCAGGATTTCCCAAGTTAACTATCTCAATTTCGTCCAAGTTGGACTTGGGTTTGTTCTCAAAATTCTCTACCTCTCTGACGATCTCTTTAGGTATTACATCCTCTTCTTCTTCTGAATCATTGTCCTTTTGTTGCGTTGCCTCATTACATGTCACAGTTTCCGGTTCATCAAGATAGGAAATAGTAATACTGTATGGATAAAGATACGAGAGAAAAGTGGTCATTACATGTCACAGTTGCCGGTTCATCAAGATGGGAAATAGTAATGTTGTATGGATATAGATACGAGAGAAAAGTGGTAATAATAAGCATCAATTCATTGAAAACAGAAAAGCGATTTTCAATAATTTAAAATTTTTTTTTGGAACATTTCAAATATTATCTAAAACAAAACGCCAAAAGAAAAATCATTTTTTTTTCTTAGAAAATAAAATAAACAATGTTGTTAAACCTTGCTACCCTGGAACTCGTCGGGCCCTGGATTGTCTGACAGTCTAGTTCTTGAGGAATGTTCCTCTCTCCACAACTCGGATAGTAGGGCCTTCCTCCTCGTCCTCCTCAACAATCACGCAATACTCCATGTCATCATCTTCTAGGAACAGACTTCTTAATGTTGCCAATGCTTCTTCCTCCTCTAATCCCCATATGATATCGGCTTGCTGGAAGATCTGATTTAAGTATGGTATAGGCTTCTCAGGTGGATAGTACGGACCACGCCACGGTGGTGACCAATCTTGGTATTCTTGCCAGGTGTATTGGTATCCCAACCCAAAAGTGGTACCATGGTGCTTTGGCTGTATTGGTTTGGAGATGCCCTGAAGATTCCTACCAAGCCCCTTGTCGGGCTCATATCCTCTTCATGCTAGCATGCTTTCTATCTTGCTACTTCACCACTTATCTTTCTCAATCGCGTTGACCCAGTCGACATGATGGCAGGTTTCTGCACCTAACCTTCTTCTGTTTTCAATCACCGGGATAGTCTGACTAGTGTAAATGGGGTTTCTTCCATCTCCATGGATAATTACTTCCTGATGGTTCCATTCGAACTTCAGAGCCTGACATAAAGTAGATGCTACAGCCCCAGCGGCGTGTATCCATGGTCGTCCCAACAACAGATTGTAAGAGGCGGATATCTAATACATGAAACTCAACATCAAACCATTTAGGGCCCATCTGTAGGTAGAGATTAATTACTCCAACGGTAGCTCTCTGATACCTGTCGAATGCTTTCACATTCATAGTTCCCTTTTGTATCTCATGTAGGCCTTTTCCCAACCTCTTCAACGTTGTCAATGGGCAAATGTTGAGGCTGGATCCTCCGTCAATCAAAACTCTGGCGATAAACTTATCTTCGCATTGCACTGTGATGTGCAGTGTCCTATTGTGATTCAACCCTTCAGGTGGAAGATCGTCCTCGTGGAAGGTGATTTTATGGATCTCTAGAATCTGCCCTACCATATTGGCCATTTCTCCACCAGTGATGTTGTTGGGTACATATGCTTCAGTCAATACCTTCATTAGAGCATTCCTGTATGCCTCAGAATTTTGCAGCAGCGACAAGATAGATATCTGAGCGGGAGTCTTGTTAAGATGATCAATGACATAGTACTACCTTGCATGTACCTTCCTCCGGAGGTCATCTGGACCAGTCTCAATGACAGGCGGTTTGTTAGAAGCTTGCCTACTGGTTTCTCCTATGTGTTCAGGTGTATAAACCTTTCTTGTTCTGTCATTCCTTGTGTAGCTCCGGATTCTTCTGTCTTTGACTTTCCCTTTCTTCTAGCCTCGGTCGCATAATCTCATGGTACATCATTAGAACTGAAGGGTGGTGTGGATGCCACCGTTACAATGAACGGTATGGCCACCTCCACTTCAAATGGAGTGAATATTGCTGCGGGTGATGTTATTTCTACTTCTAAAGGAACCGATGCGGCTACCTCAACTTGAGCTGGCGGCCATGTCTGCACCACAATGGGGTTGAGTGTGACTGCAGGTTTCTTAGGATCATCACCTTCACGAATAAGCCCGATTGATCCCTCGGGATCCCACTCTTCATCAATTTCTATCACATTGATCCCTCCACCCCTATGATCTGGGAGAGGATTGTTGCAGACATTGGGTGTAGTTTCCTTTGCAAGTATGACATTATTGTCAATCAGTGTTTGGATCTTGTCTTTTAAGGTGAGGAACTCGTCAATAGTATGTCCCTTCATGCCGGAATGATATGCACATGTCGTGTTTGGATTGACCCATTGTGATGAATTTTCCATGGCCACATCGGGAATATGGATGACATATCCAGCAACTTTCATCCTTTCGTATAACTGGTCGATGGGTTCTGCAATGGCGGTGTACCATCTGGGTGGTTTGTGGTCAAAATTAGGCATGCGTTTTTGGTAATTTGGACGACTTGGAGGTGACTGATACTAGGATGGTTGGGTGTTCTAGGTGTGGTAGGCGGTAGCAGGTTGGGAATATTTGGGAGGTGATGGTTGGTATATGGGTGGAGGTGTTTTGTATGTGAGTGGAGGGGCCTAGTACACAAATGGGGTTTTGGGTCCCTGGGCAACCATAACTGTTCCCACATCTTTCTTCTTTGATATACAACCTGTTTGCAATGCTTTATTTGTGGCCAGCAGTGCCTCGAAATATGTCACCATCCTGCTTTTAATACCTTCTTCAATTCTTTCTCCGAGTTTGATGATATCGGAGAACTTATGGTTCTCAGTGACCATTAGCCTTTTGTAATATTGTGGATCCTGTGCCCTAACAACGAACTTGTTCATATGTTCCTCATTTAATGTTGGTCTTGTCACACCTCCCTTTTTATACGCCCCCAAGGGGGTATGGGAGTTTTTCCAATCAAAGTGACATTATTCGAAATGGGGTTTATTTTATTTATTAGAGTCGCCACTTGGAATAGTTTATTTGGTGTTCCAAGTCACCGGTTTATTTTAAACCCAAATCGAGGGAATTTGA
>MDKI01028549.1:0-33818 GCA_005239505.1 Nicotiana paniculata
CCATTCTTTTCTCAACTTTTTGTGCACCAAAGTGTGCTTTTATAAATGAATCTGCAAGCTCAGGAAAAGAGTCAATAGAATTTTTACGGAGAAGAGAATACCAGGTTAGGGCTCCTTTGGTAAGTGTTTCCCCAAATTTTTGACAAGGACTGATTCAATCTCTTGTTTTGTTAAGTCGTTGCCTTTTACTCCAGTAGTGAAAGCAGTCACATGATCACGTGGGTCAGTTGTTCCATCATATTTGGGAACGTCAGGCATTTTAAACTTCTTGGGTATAGGAAAAGGTGTCGCATTTGGCTTCCACGGTTGTTGAGAATACCCCTTTGATAATAGGCGGTACTGCAGGAATTTGTTCGATGTGATCGTTCTGCTCCTTCATCTGTTTTTTCATGGTTAGCAGTCAATTTTGTAATTCTAAGTTATTAGATATACCTGGTCTCGCTCCGAGAGATTCATTGGGAGTATCTACTCTTCCTGAGTTTGCCAACCCAGATTGAGGATTTTCCATGGTGATGATATTATTGGGGGTGGTGTTGGTGGTGCAGGTAATGCTGTCGGTAATCCCCTCGCAAATTCCTGCAAAGCTTGGCTCACATACTCTGCAATCATTTGCTTTACTCGATATTGTTCCACCGTTTGATCATTATCACCATTGTTGTTATTGGATCTTTCGGGGGATTATTCTCTTGAACCACGTGGGGTTCCTGAAGGCGATGAAACTGGGGTTCCATTCCTTTGCTGGTTGTTGTCGTTGGAGTTCGACATAGTTCAAAGGATATCACATGAAAAGAAAACAAAGATTATCAGATTTCCGGTAACGGAACCAATTTGTTTAACCAAAGAATTAGATCTTTTGACTAAAGCTATTTCTAGGATGAACACTGTGAGCACATGATTTTTACCTATCGTATAATCCTACAAAAATCTCAATTAATTAATTGATTTCCTGATATTGTTGAATTTTAATGCTATTTGCGAATTTATTTTTTACATTGCGTAGCCATAATCCGTCATTTAAATCAATAAATAATTTAAAATGGCATGATTAAGCACGTAACCTTAGTTATCATTTAAATAAATCTAATTGTTTAATATAAAGTATGTTAATGTTAATATTAATGTCTTGATTTGATTATTTCTTTTTAATAAAATTGTGAAACTTGCCCTTTAAGTATTTAGAAGTTTTTAAATTAATTGCTTCACTCTTAATTAACTTATCAATTAACCTTAATTAGACAAATTGAGTTTAGAATTAATTACTATATTTTATTAGGTGTTGATATAATTAGAAGATTAATTAACTAGATTTAAAATAGACAAAATTCGGACCTGGGCTAGAATTGCCCAGGCCCAAAACTCACCTCTCATTACCCGCATGACCCAGGCCCAAAGAGACCCACAACCCGGCTGACCCTCCCCACTTAATCCAAACAACCCCATTTTTTAGAGTGTCAATCCCAGCCATTGATCTTTCCAGATCCAACGGCTGAGAACTATCCAATCCCTAAGTATATATATGTCTGAACCACACCCCACCCCCTTCATTTCACCAAAGTCTAACACCCCCTCCCCACCGTCTCTCAACTCTCTCTAAAGACCAGCCGGTCTCCACCATCTACTGCTTTAACTCCGCCGACCGAAAATCGCCTCCGGTGGCGGAGCTTCTCCAAACCAGCCCAAAATTTTACCAGGCGATCACCATCGTCTCCTCTATCACCTCCCGTTGCTAGTTTCCTCAAAAACCCAATCGATTTGCGTCAATTTCAGATCTAAGAATCTGAAAACCCCAAAATTACTCCCTGGCCGATTTAGAGACAATGAATGACTCATACCTACATGAGTCAATATCTCTTGATGATAGCTATTGATTCATGTGGGTTTGAGATATTTTCATCCCCTCTCCCCCCTCCTCCCCCCCCCCCTATTTGTTTACTATTCTGTTATTTTTTTCTTTTTCCTCTTATTTGTTTTCTTTCTTTTTCATGAAGCAGAATCATAGGTGTTTGTTTGGGATTTGCTTTAGCATAATTCCATTAATGTCATCTTAGTTAACAGCATGTTTTAGGTGTTTACATCCCTTATGATTTTGTCTATAGTCTCCTTTCTTTTTTACTATTTCTGTGCACAGTTTGCTTTGTTTTCATTTAGATTAGTTTTTCCCTTTTCTCATTATTCTGTCTCTGTTTATGTGATTACTTCAAAAACTTGAATGGATTTCATTTTAGATTGCTTAAGTAATTAGATTAGGGTTATATTACAATGTGAACCATTTCTATGATTCCTTGTTTAGTTTTATTAGATTATTTGTCAATGTTTCATGATTGTTTTGTTCATATTAATAAGCATATAGTTGTTAGGACGCATAGTTTTTCCTTAGCATCTATAGCGGTTAGTTTCTTAGTAGCTCTCTTGCGTATATTAAAATAGGATAGCCGATTAATTAGGCTGAAATTTGATTTTTGAACCAGTGAATGGTCATGAATCAGTCAAGGTGACTAAATTTCTTAAAAATATATATATACTTAGGTTAATAGCTAACTAAGTCTTTAATTTTAGTCAAAGTTATTTAGACTTAATTGACTGAGGTAAACCAATTAACCTAATCCTAAGGGACTAAACTAATTAACCTGAACTAATTGACAAGTTATTAAAAACTAGAGTTAATATCTAATAATGGAATTAACCTAAGCCTAAAATAACTAATAGTAGAGTTAGAAACTAACTCTAAAAACCTAATTAACTTATTAAGCTAATTATCCCAACCTAACTTCCTAAAAGAGACTAGACCTTTAATTTCATCAAAGGTTTAGCAGGGCTTACTAAGTTAAAATTAGCCAACACCTAATTAACTTAATTCCTAAACAAGTCTAAAATCAGTTAGGAATTAAATCCCTTAATTAACTAAGTCCTAATTTCTAAAAAATTATATAAATAAATCACTTCTATTATATAAGTCCTAGAACAATTAATTAGTCACATAAGGTCCTTTAATTAATAACCCAAGCCCAAACCAAGGTTAATCTAATTCGAGTGATGACTTTGTAATAGCTAACTAAGTCTTAATCCTAGCTAGGAATAGATAATTAAGTTTAATTAACTAAAGTAACTAATTAGGATCAACTAACCCAAGTTAATAGGTAACCCCAATCAACCTTAACCTTAGTTACCTAAAGGGTAATTCTAGGGACTTTTAGGGGTAGTTTAGTATTTTAGTTGAAGGAATCTTGATTGTAACAACCCAAGAACCTTCTAGAATTAGAAAATCAGATTTTTAAGGGGTATTAGGCTCATTGTAGGGGCTGGAAGTTTCTGGAATAAGGGCAGTTGACCCAAAGGATAAGGTTGATAGCTGCCTTAGGTACTATTTAGTACTGTTTTTCAGCTTTTAGATAGGGAATTTTCCAAAAAATATCCCATTCCTAAATATCCTATAAATAGACCCTCTTTCTAGAGATGAGGGGGTTCCTTTCTTTTCACTCTCTCTGGAGCTGCTGGAAACATCTTAAAGAATACAGAGAAATCAGAACTATTTTCCATTCATAAAAAAAATTTCAAAAAAAAGTATTAGTAGAAAAGCAAAGAAAAAATCTGATTTCCCTTGGAATCAAGTTCATAAATACATGGTCTAGTTCTCAGCATATGTTTCTTTTACTTTAGACTCTAATTTTGGGAGTTTTAAGCATTCTTACTCAAGATTTGTAGATCAATTCTTGTTGGGCTACTGGGTTTTCTTTGGGTTTCTGTTTGCTGCTGTTGGTCTCTCTTCCTTCTTGTTGTTTATTGTCCATACTTGACCTTTATTTGGTCAAGTCTCTTTGTTGTTTTTTTTTCTCTCTTAAAAGGTATGTAACAGTGGACTTTATACAAAATTATTGAATTCAGACTTTGCTCTAAACTTGTTGGTTCATGTTGTATTTTCTTCAAGAATATGTGAATCTTCTTCTTCCCCTTTCTTAATGTAGAAACTGAAGTAAGATTATCATTATCTAAGTGTATGCATGCAACTCTTGGAATCTGCTTGGTAGTGTGCTGAACTTCTGTTAATAAGCTTAATGTTTGGTAGCTAGGTGGTAATTTCATATGTGTTTAGCATGTTGGAAAGATAAATGGCCTTAGGGTAGATGAATCTGACCTTCCAATGGTCAAATTCACCCCGTAATAGTGCACAAAACAGTAGTGTAGATGGCTGAAATTAACCCTTTAAAGGGTATACAGCATGCAGTCAAAAGGGCTATAGAGTAAAGAATCTGAACTCTTATATGGTCTGATTCAGTCTCTAAAAAGCCCAGAATAGTCAAAGTGTTCAAAGGAATGTTGTTTGAATTATTGGTATGGTTGTTAGAAATGTCAAGTAAGTTTGTATCTCTGGGTTTGAATTAGACTCTCCTTCATAGTCAGATTCAATCTAAGAAAAAATACATAAAACATGTTGCCTTTCCTCCTGCTGAATCTGTAATTACTTATTAAAATATGGTTGTCCCTCTATGTGTGATTACGACAGCAGAATTATCTGTTAGAGGCTTTTGCGATTAATTCTATATCTTTGAAGACATAATAGAGTCATTTAGCTAGCATTAAAGGGGTAGTGAATCTGACCCTTTATAATGGTCAAATTCACTCCATATTTTAGATGCTTAGAGAGTAGTTTATCACCCTTCAAGGGTACAGAAATGAGGTCATCAATAAAGGCTCCTTAGAGAAAAGAATTTGAATGCCTTAATATGATCAGATTTACCCTCTAAAAAATGCCTAAATAATCAAGTCAAGGAATAAGTATGGACAAAAGGTCCAAGATATGAAAAATGATATTCTGGATTTGAGTTTGATCTTTTGATGATCATATTCACACCAAGAGAGTTCACAAATGATTCGGCCAGTTAGTCTAGCTTAGTATAAGCATCATCAAATCTAAACTTGACCTTTTGTCATAGTCATGTTTAGTCTAATGGATGCATAATCACACTCAATTAATTGGGGTGATTTACAGATTACAATGGAAGGCTCAAGTCAGATGAATTAGCTAAAGAACTTCATTTTTTATTTATTTTTTTAGTTTCCTCTCTTCTAAAAAATGTACCTTGATAGTAGTAGTCTGTATTTATTTTCAGAATTATGTAATTTAAAGACTGGACTGTACATCTAATTTCAGTTTTGTTCATGTTCCTAAAGTTTCGAAGTTTATATTTCTTTCTTTGTTTTGAGAGTAATACAACTAGATAAAAGGAACGTGTCTGAAATCTGTATAAACACCCGCTAGATTTTTGCAAAAAAAAATTATTATTTAAAATTCAGTAGAGTTTTCAATATGAACAGAATTAATAGGCTATCTTCAGTTTATCTTGCATCTTGTAATCTGCGAACAAAAATAGATGTATAAATACGGGTGAACTTTGATCCTTTAGAAACATGAGATTAGGCTATTTAAATTGGTAAGAATTGTTGTTTCAAAATTAATAAGACTGCATGTGGTTCGATCTCTTGCTAGAAATCATAAAGTAGCATGATTTTACATTGCCAACTCATTTCAGAATTAATGAGTATTTTAGATATATGCTTAGGCTGCCTAAAAGGGGAAAACCAGAAAATTCGTTGTGTTATGCTCCTAAGTGTATGTATGAATGAACATGTATTTTGATTACCATACTTCCTATTTATTCATCAAATTGAAAAGTAAAGATTATTAAGGCTTAGTTAGATTTCCTAAACTAGTGACTTCCCTATAAATTAGCCACAATTAGGATTGGCCAAAAGAGTTAAATGAAACAATTTGGGGCTAAAATATGGCCATAGCCCGAAACATGCTATCTTTAGATTAATGAAATTCACTTCTAGGCAATCCTTTAGGTAGAACCATACCTTTAGCTTGAAATTTGACAAAGAATCGGATATTATTCCAAAACTACCGTAACCTACACTCGGGAGTGGCAACTCATGCCCCCGACTCTTAACTCTAAATAACGAATAATGTGCTCAACAACAACAAGTATACACCATCGTAAATTGTCCAAGATAAATCCATAAACGTCCTAATCGATCTCAAAACTAAAACGCTCTTTCGAAAAAATAGAAAACTTAAACATTGCCTCAAATAGGCACTATAAAATCGTCATGACCATAGTCTTGAACACGTAATCTACACTCGGGTGTGAAAACTCATGTCCCCATCTTCAACTTCAAACTATAACAAAAATCACACGTTGTAATTGCGGATGCATTTCATGTGGCGCAATTATAATGTGTCCAAAAACAAACAAGTGCACGCCATCATGACTTGTTCCAAGATAAATTCATAAATATTAAAAGTGTTTAAAAAGTGAAAAAATCTAAAATGCACAATAGGTTCATAATATGTAAATAATCATATAATTAGGCCAAATATCAATAGTTAAGCGACCGTGCTAGAACCACGGAATTTGGGAGTGTCTAACACCTTCTCCCGTGTTAACAGAATTCCTTACTCAGATTTCTGGTCGCAGACAAATTAAAACAGAGTCAAAATTTCCTCGGTTTGGGATTTTAAAATAAAACGGTGTCCCGAAGAATCGTCAAAAATCCGGGTGGCGACTCTTAAATAATAAGCAAATCCCAAAATCAAATAATGTCACTTTAATTGGACAAACTCCCTTATTACCCCTTCATTATCCCGGGGGGTAGTGGAAAAAGGAGGTGTGACAAACACGGGTTACTGATAATCAAGGAAATAGAGAAAAATGAATAATAGACAATATTGCAGAAATATAGAAAAGCAAAGTAGATTGTATTCGAGAATTAGATGCCTTTACAAGTTGTATTCCCCTCCCTTATATAGGAGATTCCTTGATATAATGTACAACTCTTGCTATGGTTGCCCATTAGTGACTAATTATGAGATTAATGAGGCGTCACAAAGGATAACGGTAATTGGGGTGCAGTTACATAACGTACGAGTAATCAATTATGGGTTCTTGAATCTCTTCGTAGCTTTGTCCAGATTCATTCTGACCGTGTCTCTTCCCTGTTTTGATCAGGTTGAGTTTCCCGTGGGTGATAAGCTCGAGGGTTTATTGAATCGTGCCTCTTTGTTCTGTACCTCTTCAAAGAATCACATCCAGCTGTCGCGTTCTCCTATGTCCACATAACTGGCTGAATTGTCAAAAGCCGGCTTACGTGTGAAACTTTTTTTTACCAATACACAGTTATCCATCATAGACGGCGAGAGGATGAATGTAGTGAGTCACGGCCAGCTGTATCAGAATAGAATGTCCAAGGCTTTCAATAAAAGGGTCAAACCAAGACAGTTCACGCCAGGGCAGCTGGTACTGAAACAGATCTTTCCACATCAAGATGAGGGCCAAAGGTAAATTCTCTCCCAACTAGAAAGATACTTAAATGGTTTAAAGAGTATTGACAAGAGGACCGCTCATACTCGCAGAGATGGACGGCAAAATCTGGCCAAAGCCTATCAATTCATATGCAGTAAAAAGATACTATGTGTAAACCATTTATGCTTCTTCATATGATGTAAATTGAACTATGCTCGACCTGATTCCCGTTCAAGAGGGGATACGTAGGCATCCCTGTGGGTTTGGTGACAATTCAATAAAATCCCATTTTCCCCATAATCAGAAACTGGGGCAGAATTTTGAGGAGGACCCGAAAAATTCCGAAGCAAGTTCAGCCAGCAGCAGCATACAGAATAGCCAGAAAAACACTTAGTTAAGCGGGGCAGAATTTTGAGGGGGACCCTCAAAATTCTATGGAAAAGGAAGTCGCAATGTCTCTAATAATGTCACAATTACTGGCTCATCTAACTAACTTCTAAACTGCATACTATTATGTCTTTGGAAGTTATACATGCATACTTTTGAAAACGAAACTTTGCTATAGCCAAATGCTACCCTAATAGCTTGAACAGGATCTTCAGATAGAGCGGAGCAAATCGAGCAAGTTAAGGCAAGAACCAATCTCCCCCCTCCCCCCCTCCCCCCCTGCAAAAACTCACAAATTTTCTTTGGATGCAGGACTATATTATCATGATAAACACTATCGCAACAACACAATCGCTATGCATAAAAAACATTGTCAGCTAAGAATACTTCACCCTTACTGCTCTCTTTGCATCAGCCTAAGATCTGTCTCAATCCTTGCATGAGGCTAAGCCCTGCCTCCCTATTTGCATAAGGTTAAGCACTGCCTTCTCTCCGCATGATTAAGCTCTGTCTCAATCCTTGCATGAGGCTAAGTCCTTCCTCCCCATTTGCATAAAGCTAAGCACTTCCGTCTCTCCG
This sequence comes from Nicotiana paniculata, assembly GCA_005239505.1. NCBI lineage: Eukaryota > Viridiplantae > Streptophyta > Magnoliopsida > Solanales > Solanaceae > Nicotiana > Nicotiana paniculata. The sequence continues at coordinate 8,268 of MDKI01028549.1, forward strand.
CATAAGACTAAGCTCTGTCTCAATCCTTGCATGAGGCTAAGCCCTGCCTCCCTATTTGCATAAGGCTAAGCACTGCCTTCTCTACGCATGAGACTAAGCTCTGTCTCAATCCTTGCATGAGGCTAAGCCCTGCCTCCCTATTTGCATAAGGCTAAGCACTGCCTCCTCTCTGCATGAGACTAAGCTTTATCTCAAGCCTTGCATGAGGCTAAGCCCTGCCTCCCTATTTGCATAAGGCTAAGCACTGCCTTCTCTACGCATGAGACTAAGCTCTGTCTCAATCCTTGCATGAGGCTAAGCCCTGCCTCCCTATTTTCATAAGGCTAAGCACTGCCTTCTCTCCGCATGAGACTAAGTTCTGTCTCAATCCTTGCATGAGGTTAAGCCCTGCCTCCCTATTTGCATAAGGCTAAGCACTGTCTTGTCACTTGCATGAGGCTAAGCCCTGCCTCCCTATTTGCATAAGGATAAGCAATGCCTTCTCTCTAAATGAGACTAAGCTCTGTCTCAATCCTTACATGAGGCTAAACCCTGCCTCCGTATTTTCATAAGGCTAAGCATTGTCTTCTCTCCGCATGAGACTAAGCTCTATCTCAATCCTTTCATGAGGCTAGCCTGCCTCCTTATTTGCATAAGGCTAAGCACTGCCTTATCTTCGTATAAGACTAAGCTCTGTCTCAATCACTTGCATGAGGCTAAGCCCTGCCTCCCTATTTGCACAAGGCTAAGCACTGCCTTCTCTTCGCATGAGACTAAGCCCTTTCTCAAATCACCCGCATGAGGCTAAGCACTGTCTTCTCTTTGCATGGGACTAAGCACTGTCCCGAACCTTGCATGAGGCTAAGCCCCACCTCCCCACTTGCATAAGGCCAAGCCATGCCTTCCCTTTGCATGGGACTAAGCACTGTCCTGAATCTCGCACGAGACTAAGCATTGTGTCTCTTGCATTGTTCTCTTCTCTCAGGCTAAGCTCTGCCCTCAATTTCACACAAGTCTAAGCCCTGTCATGTTGCATCTAGCATCATGCCTCTGCACCTCATGGGCTGAAATATAGCCAACTTGTCCGAAGGCGTCATAATCTAAAGGCATCATCCTCATAGCCGAAAGACATCATGCCATGGCCTGAGGATATCTCAAACTTGCACATCATTATTCAAAGGCGTCATGGTTCGGAGGCACCATTTTAATGGCCCATGAACATCATTTCATGGCCTGCGAATTCCTTACCGCACAATTCATGGATCGGGACATCATGGTCTAAGGACGTCATCCTCAACCGTCTAAAGACAGTTTTCATGGTCTGAAGGGAATTTGCATCATGTCTAAATTTACGCAAATTTATACATACGCTTGCAGTACATGTTTTGACTTGCAGGAGACCCCGTGAGTAACTGTTATCCCAACAGGAGAAATCCCGCTCTAGTTCCTTCAAATTATTTCAAACTTGACCACTCACCACGACCATTTCATCATATTCGAAACCTTTTGTTCGTCCTTGTGACAACTCCATTGGTTTATTCCACCGGTGGATTCAGAACTACACACGGCCTGATTTCGGTAAAACCAGGGATATGTAGGCAGCTCGAAAACCAGAGTGTGGCCTATATCTCTCAAATCACTTTATTCGGTCAAAATTGGCCATCATATCTTTACCCGACAACTCTTTCATCCTTCCCGGATAAAGAGGGGCAGTTGTTGATACCCAATTTTTTCATATATATATTTTAAATAGTGCATGAGCATCAACCAGTATTTTCCATAATTCTTCGTATTTTTAAGGATTTTATATGTATTTTATCTAAATAATTCCAACATTTTATTATCTAAATAATTACTAATTGTGTCACAAATAATTTTATTACTTAATTTTTATCATTTATATTTATATTAAGCTTTTACCATTTTATGCATAATTATATTTACATCTTCAGGTTATAATTGCAATAACGTTGCAATAATAGCCATGCATGCATAATTACTTCATTTACATGGAAAATAACTTTTTATATTTTATAATATTAAGTAATTATTTAAATCATTTTTATATACAAATAGCATTTTTATCATTTATTAATTATTTTTTATAAATTATTTTATTAATTTAAGTGTGTATTTAAAACATAGCCCTTTTTATTAAATTTTCGGACCTCCCGGCCCAATACTAACTAGCCCAACTATCCTAACCCATAACGCAATAACCAATCCCAACTACACATGCCCATACCCGTCTGATTAAACCCGCCCCACCTAAATATCCAATCCTGGCCGTTGATCTCAAAAGATCAACGGCCCTAAACCTTCAACCCTTTTTTAATATACCAAACTCCAAAACCCTGCCTCATTTTTTCCAACCCGCCGTCTTTGGATACTCTACTCTCCTCTATTCCCTCTCACCCCCCTCAAACCCTAGCCCCGACATCACACATTCCTTCTTGATTCATGGGATTTTCCTTCGATTCCATACCTTATTTGGCTTCATCTCTTTACTGGTTATACGATTTTTATGTCACTTGATGTGAATCTCAAGAGACTCGAACCAAATCTGGTACAAAGTCTCTCATATCTCGGCTATTTCATCTATGTTCACTCTGATACCTATGAGTACGAATCTTTTCGTATTTTAGGATTTCTAATCTCTTGTTCAAACCACATTTGGTTCATTTCTATTTATTTTTCTACGAGCCTGGCTATTTTCTCGATAAATCTGTTTAGATCTCTTAGTCTAAAGAGATTTGGTGTTTTGGTATTTCCCCTTTAAAATCTCGATATTTCAATTTCATATAGCTTTATTATTTTGTGACAGATTTTTACCCTAAAACTAGGGTTCTAGCAGATTTCTTGCAAAAAAAATGTTTGAACGTTTAAATATATCATCTCTGGTTGGCTTATTTATTATTTGACTGATTTTTACTTGATTTAATTAGTTCCATATATATGTCTTTGTATTTCTTAGGGTTTCGATTATTTGACTATTATTCTCTGTTTCTGCGTGTTTACCTTTAACTCTTTCAATTAAGTGTTAATTGATTTTACTTACCTAAATTGGGGTTTGAAACCAGCTTTCCTTTAGTACCAGTATTTCCTTAGTAATATTTTACCTGTTCTTACCTTATTTATGTGATTAATTACTCGTACTACTTTCCTTAAATCCCTTACTGGCTTGATTTTGTGTCCTGATTAATGGAGCTGACTCCTAATTGATTTATGGACTTATCTCTTACCTTATTTAACCTAGTAATTAACTACTGGTTGATTCTATATAAGGTTTTCCTTAAATAAAGTGGTACTTTACTCGATTCTTTCTTGTTAATTGATTCATGCTGACCCTAATTGATTGTTAATTGATTTTCATACCTTATTTGTGTATGACTGGTTCCTTACCTTATTAGTTTGCTTCATTGTGTGCTATTTAAACCCCTTCCTTGTTCTAATTTTAACCCTGCTTTACAACCCCTTCAGAAACAACTTTTCATGAGTTAAAATTAGTAGTTCACTTAGAAACCATGTTATAGGTCTATAATTAACAAACTCGTTGAAACCATGCCTATTGGGTTTTGTTAATCAGTTTTGAGTTCGACCAATTCTGATTATCACTTAGGCAAATCTGTAGGGGTTGTTAATGATTCTGGGCCTAAAATTGTGATATCTTGCTGCCTGGGAGTGCCTAGATTCATGTTTAATAAAATCAGTTGGCAAACTAATAGGTCTCAATGCTCGCCTTAATAAACTGCTTTTTATGTTCTGTTTCTGCTCATATAGATATCCTGCCTATATGACTCTAAAATTAACAAAGTTTTGTTGATTCATATGCGTGCATATGTTGTTTATGTGTGGAGGTCAATGTGAGCCCTTATTTGTTTCCTTACATGAAGGTCCTACTTGTATTTTGTTTGTCGGCCAGCTTTCTCATTTTTAAATAACATAGGTCAGTCTAGAACCACCCTAAATAGAGGTCTTAATACCTCCAGGGCCATAGGAAAGGGACGGATAGAGCACGCATAAGGAACGAGTTAGAAGCTATTAGAACGCTTAGGTAACAGCTGAAAGATAGTAATTGGTTAGTAAAGGAGATGATGACCCGTGCTCTAATACTATGAGTAACACCCCAACATGGAGAAGTTACAAAGTATTGCATGGAATGATCCTATAGGCTAAAAAACCTAGGACCCCTTTAATCTTGTTTAAAGTATTTTGTATTTGTCCAAATTATTTTATTTCCTCTTAGACTAGTTCGCCTAACTAAGTTCGGCCGGGACCCACCGTTGTGGACCTCTAGGGGTGCCTAACACCTTCCCCTCGAGGTAATTTGAGCCCTTACTCGATCTCTGGTGATGCAAACTGGTAATGTGAGTTATATGCTCTTGGTAACCTAACGCACCTTAATCCATTAGGTGGAGACTCTTCCAATCCCTTACTCAATCCCAAAAAGAAGTAGTTGTCCTAGAAATGTCGAAACCCAATTTCGCGAGAAAAGGAGGGGCTCGACAGCATGGCGACTCCGTTGGGGATATTTCAAGGATCTTACCATAACGAACCTGATTTTGTGAATTAGTCCTCAAGCATGTCTTTATTATTCTGCTAATACTTGCATATCCCTTCCCCTTCCCACGTTATGTGTATTTATTTTCCTATCTTCAATTATTTATGATTTCCTTTTCTTGTTTTATTACTCTTTACTATGGAAACCGATTTGTCTCTTTGTTTTCTTTCTTAAATGCCTTTAAAATTATTAAATATTGCATTTATCATTTTTCCATCGCACAAATACGTGACAACGTGCTATTTTCTATTGCATAAGTCATGCTCAACATCATATTCCACTCGTGCGTAATTAATACCATAGAAACGCATGATGAGTGTTTGTGCTCTTCTTATATCTCCCTATTTGAATTTGGAAAGGTTTATTTGCGGTAAACAAGTTGATCAGCGGTGCAGTTGACGGTTCCGTGCCTTTCCCCCTCAAGTCATCCGCTTGAGGGTACCAGTCTAGACTTCTATAGAAACCTTACTTTGATTATAATTGTACATGCATCATGGTCAAACCTAGCCTGGGTTAATATGTTATCCACATAATAACCCTTTAAGAAAATCCTTGTCCAAAGTCTACCGAAATTTCCATAATCCCAACGGACACAACCACGATCTGTACATTAATTTGGAGAAATAAGTGTCAATATTCTAATCATTAATGTATAAATAGTTGAATCTGGAGGGGGAAAGGGTCAAACTCTATTTGTTTTGCAGAAAATGAGGCACGAAGTCCCCAGGTTCGGCATGGTCCGTAACATACCACCATTTTTGCTAGATTGGTGGGAAGACCTTCCGTTAAGTGATAAAAACCATTTGAAAAGAGTCCTTGGAAACCTACCTTCCTTATTAGATATCCAACCAAACAACATGTTGATCGAAGTTGCTACTATGTTCTAGGATGGAGAAAGGTTTGTGTTCCGTTTTGGAAACATAGAAATGACCCCTCTTTTGGAGGAAATAGGGGGATTCACCGGACAACCTTGGGACAGTCCCGGTTTATTGGTGCTGGAAAAATCGCACTCCCAGAAGGTTTCTGAAAATGATAGGTTTGAAAAAGAATGACGACTTGGTGTGTCTAAAGAAGTCCTATCTACCCTTTGACTTCCTTTATGAATGATACGGGCACAGCAAATCCTACTATATCTTCCATGACGAGTTCTCCATCACTTCCTTGGGTTGGATTCATCGCAGGGTTTTTGTGTTTATCGTCTGCTTCTTGGGAATGATAGTGTTTCCAAGAAAAAAGGACAGAATTCACACCAGACTGGCCATGGTAACCAAAGCTTTAATGGGGGGAATCGAGGGACAAACATATAATATTGTCTCTATGATTATAGCAGACATATATCAGGACTTGGATCGCTTCCAGAAGGGGTTCAAACACTTCGAGGGTTGTAATCTGCTACTACAAATTTGGTTGCTAGAACATTTCTAGAGAGGTCAATACCGCCAAGAATTTCCATGAAGGCCGTGAAACGATCACATAGCATTTCATCAGCCCAAGAGAATGACCTTTATCCCAGATAGGTTTGCTCGACCATAGAATTCTACAGAATGGGTGCAATTTTTCGACAACTTGACTGAGGACCGGGTTCATTGGATGTTCGAGTGGTTCCCCACCAATGAGTTAATCATCCGATCTAGGGACGCTCCGCACTTGGTGTTGATCGGTTTAAGAGTTATACACCCCTATGTTCCTATTAGGGTCACGAGACAAGCTGGTAGAAAACAGATTATACCACGAGTCTCCAAAATGATTCATTACAGGGCGGATTTCCAAGATGATGACATCCCATATAAATGTGAAGCTCAACATGTGTGGAAATTGAAGATTATTGTGGAGAGGGACACAATCGATCCGGATCGATACCATCATGGTTGGAGGACAGCATAACAGGAATAGTCGAGCTAGGGTCGGTCGAAGGAACAGAGTCGTAGATGAATCTGGCGAAGCACAAGTGAAGTATAACATACTGCGCAAAAGGTTTCGCGAGTCCGAGGGCTGAGCACCTGGAACAACACAAAGACTGATATGAAATTGATCAATGAATGGAGGGAAATGGCTACTAGGTCGAATGAAAGGGGGGAATATCTGGAGCAGGGTCTGATAGAGTTGGAAGGGAAGATGAGGAAAAGAGTTGTAGACTTCCAGAATACTGAAGGTAGCAAAGGAGGACATCTAGCAAGGGTATACTTGCTGCTGGGCATACGCGACCTAGGGAACCTGATTGATGGGGCTAAGAGAACCAAGCCTGGAGAAGGTCCTTCTGGGACCACATAGATTAGGCTTATTTGTTTTTCTTTTCAAATGTAATAAGGCCAAATGCCATTAGTGACTTACTTGATTGTAATTTTAGATTCATCTTATTTATTGCGTTATTGAAATGAGGCAATTATTGTAACTAAAATTCTCCAAATCTACTTGTTGCTAGGCCTACCTCGGGCACAACGAGGCTCCCAAATTAGGATGCGAATTTACATTCCTGCAATATGTGTTTAAATACTGCAAACATTTTTCAGAACTCTCACTAATTTTGTTACCTTTTGTTTTTCTTTCTTTTTGATTATTCTCATCCCCTAAGGTTGGTTCACGCATACTGGCATCATCAGCATATCACACTAGATCCAGAGGACCTCCACCTCCTCCTCCTCCAAGTGCATCAAAAGACAAAAGGAAAGCTAAGATGGATAATATGAGTGGCGACAAAATCGCACATGATGAGAATGTGGAAACTTCTGATGGCCGGAATACTACGGCACCAAATGACTTGGTTTTGCGGCTTGAAAAGAAAATACTTGAACTACAGGGTGAGCTTGAGCAGGTCCGTAATTTGACAAACCTCTTCTTCACACTAAACGTCCCAAATATCAACCATCCAAATACCCAAAACCTGGCACCTCCTCAAAATACACCCAACCAATGCCCGCAGAATCCTCATGCACCCTACCAATATACAACCCCTCCTCAAAATACTTTACCCATACCTACACCCCCTCAACATCAGCATCTCCCAACTCAATATTCACAAACCACTTACCACACTCCTTAGAATACCCCACAGCCTATCCCCGATCCCAAAAATTCAACCAATGATCACCACTATACCCAAACTCTTGGACTTCACCAAAACAACCCCATATACATGGAAACCTTACCCCACTCTACTCAACCAATCTCATATACACCGGAATCCTCTTAAAAGGACCTGCTCATTAAGAACATGGCAGAGGAGCTCAAGAAACTCACAAGCCGAGTTCAGGGTGTTGAAGGAGGCAAAGGAATTGAACGCCTGAATTACGATGATTTGTGCATTCAGCCAGATGTGGAACTGTCGGAGGGTTACAAACCTCCCAAGTTCGAAATGTTTGATGGAACGGGTGACCCAAAGGTTCATTTGAGAACTTACTGTGACAAGCTCGTAGGGGTTGGAAAGGACAAAAAGATTCGCATGAAGCTATTCATGAGAAGACTCACTGGAGATGCCCTATCTTGGTACACAAGTCAAAATCCCAAGAAATGGGCTAATTGGGTAAGCATGGCATTGGAATTCATGGATAGATTCAGATTCAACACAGAAAATGCACAAGACGTCTTCTATATCCAGAATCTCAAGAAAAAGCCCACTGAGACTTTCCGTGAGTACGCTACTCGATGGAGGTCAGAAGCAGCGAAGGTCAGGCCGGCATTAGATGAATAGAAAATGAACAAGTTCTTTGTCAGGGCTCAGGATCCACAATATTACGAAAGGTTAATGGTAACAGAGAATCACAAGTTCTCCTATATCATCAAGCGCGGAGAAATGATCGAGGAAGGTATCAAAAGTGGAATGGTGACAAATTTTGAGGCACCACATACCACAAATAAAGCACTATAAACAGGTGGCATATCAACGAAGAAAGAAGTGGGAACAGTAATGGTTGCCCAAGGTCCAAAATCTCCATTTGTGTACCAAACACCTCCACCCACATACCAACCTTCACCTTCCAGATATCCTCAACTCATTACCGCCTACCACACCTATAATAACCCAACCAGCCTATTATCATTCACCTCCAGCTCGTCCAAATTACCAAAAACACAGGCCCAATTTTGATCGCAAACCACCCAAACAATACACCCCTATTGTTGAACCCATCGACCAATTGTATGAAAGATTAAAAGTTGTTGGATATGTCACCCATATTCCTTCCATGGCTATGGAAAACTCGTCACAATGGGTCAGCCCAAACAAGACATGTGTGTACCATTCGAGTATGAAGGGACATACTATTGATGAATGCCACACCCTGAAAGATAAGATCCAAATAATGATTGATACCAAGGTCATACAGGCGAAAGAAACCACACCCAACGTCCGCAACAACCCCATCCCAGATCATAGGGGTGAAGGAGTCAATGTAATAGAAACTAATGAAGAATGGGATCCCGAGGGATCAATCGGACTTATTTGGGAAGGTGATGATCCTAAGAAGCCGGCAGTCACGCTCAATCCCACTGTGGTACAGGTACACCTTCCAGTCAAAGTTAAGGTAGCCGCACCAGCTCCCTTTGAAGTAGAAGTGACACCACCTGCAGCTACACCTGCTCCGTTTGAGGTAGAAGTATCCACACCTTTCACTGTGACGAGTGACATCCACACCACCTTTCAGTTCCAACATTGTACCTTAGGATTATGTTGCCGGAGCTAGGAGAAAAAGGAAAGAAAATACGGAAGAGTCTGGCGCTGCACAAGGAATGACCAGAACAGGAAGAGTTTACATACCTGAGAATTTGGGAGAGACCAGTAAGCAAGCTTCTAACCAAAAACTCATCATTGAAACTGGTTCGGACAACATTTGGAGGAAACAACAAGCAAGGGGGTATTTTGTTGTTGATCACCTGAAGAAGACTCCCGCCCAGATATCTATCTTTTCATTGTTGCAAAATTCCAAAGCACACAGGAATGCTCTGATGAAGGTACTAAATGAATCATATGTTCCCAACAACATTACTAGCGTAGAAATGGCCAATATGGTGGGACAAGTGTTGGAAAGCCATAACATCACCTTCCATGAAGACGAATTGCCACCAGAAGGATTAAGCCACAACAAGGCACTGCACATCACAGTGCAATGTGAAGATAAATTCATTGCCAGAGTTCTGATAAACGGAGGGTCCAGCCTCAACATTTGTCCCCTGATAACTCTGGAGAGGTTGAGCAAGGGATTACATGAAATACGAGCAGATACTATGAATGTGAAGGCGCTCGATGGGTCTCAAAGGGCCACAATCGGAGAAACTAATATGTGCTTGCAGATGGGTCCTACCTGGTTCGATGTTGAATTCCAGGTACTAGACATATCCGCCTGCTACAATCTGCTGCTGGGATGGCCTTGGATGCATGCCGCTGGAGTTTTCGCATCTACTTTGCACCAAGCGGTAAAATTTGAATGGAACCATCAAGAAGTGATCATCCATGGAGATAGGAGCAACCTCATTTACACCAGTCAGACCGTTCCAGTGGTAGAAAATAGAAGAAAGTTAGGTGGAGAAACCTACCATCGGATTGAAGGTGTTAACACGATTGAGAATGATAAATGGTGGAGTATCAAAATAGAGAGCATACTGGCATGGGCAGGGTATGAACCGGGTAAGGGGTTTGGTAAAAAGTTTAAAGGTATTTCCGAACCAGTACAGTTGTAGAGCCATGGCACAACCTTCAGGCTCGGATATCAGTATACCTGGCAAGAATATCGCAATTGGTCGCCACCATGGCATAGTCCATACTATCCTCTTGAGCAACCCGTGTCGTACCTAAATCCGACCTTCCAGCAGGCCGATACAATATGAGGATCAGAAGAAGAAGAAGCCTTGGCAGCATTGAGGAATTCTTTCTTGGAAGACGATGATATGGATTGTTGTGTAATAGTTTAGGAGGAGGAGGAAGAAGGCCTCACTATCTAGACAGTGGAGGAGGGAGCATCTCTCAAGAACTGGACTAGTAAACCATCAAGGCCCAACGAGTCGCGGGGTATCAAGGCTGATAGCATTGTTTACCTTTAAAAAAGATTTCCTCTTTGGCACTTTGTTTTAAATAATACTTTCAGTGTTCCGTTTCGAAAAACATTATTTGAAATCATTTTGTTTAACATGTCTTGATGTTTTATTATTACTATTTTTTCTTTCATATCTTTATCCCTACAGCATTACTATTTCTTACTTTGATGAACCAACGACTGTGACATGTAATGAGATAATGCAACAGAAGGACAGTGACTCGGAAGAAATAGAAGATGAGGACGTAATACCTGAGAAAATTGTCAAAGAAGTGGAGAACTTTGAGAACAAGCCCAAGTCCAACATGGACGAGACTGAGATAATCAACTTGGGAGATTCCGAAACAGTCAAGGAAATCCACATAAGCATCCACTTGTCACCGTCAGAGAAAGAAGAATACACTCGATTCCTGAAAGAAAATGAGGATATCTTTGCATGGTCATACAGCGATATGATAGGGTTGAGCACATCCATAGTGGCTCACAAGTTACCTAAAAATCCAAAGTGTCCGCCAGTGAAGCAAAAACTCAGGAAATTCAAGCCAGATATGAGCCTGAAAATCAAGGAGGAAGTCACTAAGCAGATCAAAGCTAAGGTCCTCAGAGTAGTTGAGTACCCAACTTGGTTGGCCAATATTGTACCAGTTCTAAATAAATATGGGAAATTCAGAGTCTGTGTTGATTTTCGGGATCTAAATAAAGCAAATCACAAGGATGATTTCCCGCTACCAAACATACACATTCTGATCGACAATTGCACCAAGCATGAACTCCAATCCTTTGTAGATTGCTTCGCGGGTTACCATTAGATCTGGATGGACGAAGAAGATGCCGAGAAAATATCCTTCATTACACCATGGGGAGTGTACTGCTACAAAATGATGAAATTTGATCTAAAGAATGTTGGGGCCACCTACATGAGGGCTATGACAACGATCTTCCATGATATGATACATAAAGAAATAGAGGTATATGTTGACGATGTCATCATCAAATACAAGAGGGCTACATATCACATAGCAGATTTGAAGATATTCTTTGACCGGCTATGGAAATACAATCTAAAGTCAAATCCCGCAAAGCGTGCATTCGGGGTTCCTGCCGAAAAATTGTTGGAATTCATCGTCAGTCACTGAGGAATAGAGTTGGACCCGTCAAAGGTCAAAGCCATCCAGGAATTACCACAACCAAAAAGCAAGAAGGATGTGATGAGTTTCTTGGGACGTCTCAACTACATCAGTCGTTTCATAGCACAGTCCACAGTAATATGTGAGCCAATTTTCAAAATGCTGAAGAAGGATGCCGCAACCAGTTGGACCGAGGATTGTCAAAAGGATTTTGACAAAGTCAAGGAATACTTGTCCACACCACCAGTCTTAGTCCCGCAGAGCCTGGTAAACCACTGCTACACTATCTCTCCGTACTAGATGGTCTTTTGGTTGTGTCTTGGGACAACACGACGAAATAGGAAGGAAAGAACATGCCATATATTATCTGAGCAAGAAATTCACATCCTACGAATCACGGTATTCTTTGATGGAATGCACATGTTGTGCTCTGACATGGATAGCTCAGAAGCTAAGGCACTACTTTTGTGCCTATACTACATATCTCATATCAAGGATGGATCCCCTGAAGTTCATCTTTCAGAAACCCATGCCTACTGGGAAGCTGGCCAAGTGGAAAATCTTGTTGAGTGAGTTCGACAGTATCTATGTAACTCAGAAAGCAGTCAAGGGACAAGCATTAGCAGATCATCTTGCCAAAAATCCTGTATGAGGAGAATACGAACCCTTAAAAACGTATTTTCCTGATTATGAGGTATCATTCATAGGAGAAGATATTGCTGATTACGACGGTTGGAGGATGTTTTTCGACAGAGCTGCAAATTTTAAAGGAGTGGGTATCGGATCCGTCTTGGTATCATAAACCGGTCACCGTTATCCGATGTATGTAAAACTCATATTCCCATGCACTAACAACATGGCGGAATATGAAGCATGCATATTAGTGCTCAACCTGGCTGTTGATATGAATATTCAGGAACTGCTGGTAATCAGCGATTCAGACCTGCTGGTACATCAGGTACAAGGAGAATAGGCTACCAAGAATTCCAAAATAGTGCCATATCTGCACCAAGTACAAGAAATGAAGAAGAGGTTCACAAATATAGAATTTTGGCATGTCCACATAATTCAGAATGAATTAGCGGACGCATTGACCACCTTGTCAATAGTGATACAACATCCAGACAAGAATTTCATCGATCCCATTCCAGTAAGGATCCATAATGAGCCAACATACTGTGCTCACGTTGAACAAGAAACGGACGGAAACCCCTGGTTCCACGACATCAAAGAATATTTGACAAAAAGAGAATACCCGGAGCGTGCGAACCATACTCAGAAACGCACCCTTCGAAGATTGTCCAATCACTTCCTCCAAAGCGGAGGAACCCTATACAGGAGAACTCCTGATCTGGGACTATTAAGGTGTGTTGACGCAAAAGAGACTTCCAATTTCTCGAGGAAATACATGTCGAAACCTGCGGCCCGCGTATGAACGGCTTTATCTTGGACAAGAAGATACTCAGGGCCGGATACTTTTGGATGACCATGGAAACAGACTGCATACTGTACGTTGAGAAATTCTACCAGTGCCATATACATGCAGACATGATACGGGTGCCGCCAAATGAGCTTAATGCAACAAGTTCACCTTGACCTTTCGCTGCCTAGGGAATGGATGTCATCGTCCCAATTGAGCCCACCGCTTAAAACGGGCATCGGTTCATTTTAGTGGCCATCGACTACTTCACCAAATGGGTTGAAGTTGCATCTTACAAAGAAGTAACCAAGAAAGTCGTCGCAGATTTTGTCAGAGACCGGATTGTTTGTCGATTTGAGGTTCCAGAGTCCATCATCACTGACAATGCCGCCAATATCAACAGTGATCTGATGAAATCCATGTGTGAAACTTTCAAAATCAAGCACAAGACTTCTACAACATACAGGCCTCAAATGATTGGAGTCTTAGAGGCCACCAACAAAAACATCAAGAAGATACAAAGGAAAATGGTAGAGAATCACAAAAAATGGCACAAAAAATTACCATTCGCCTTACTGAGATACCGTACCACAATCTGCACATCAACCGGGGCAACTCCCTATCTGCTTGTTTATGGTACCAAAGTTTTCATTCCCGCCGAGGTAGGAGTTCCTTCTTTAAGAATCATACAAGAAGCCGAACTCAGTGATGGAGAAAAGATAAGGAACCGCTATGAGAAATTAGCCCTCATAGACAGCGAGAGGATGAATTCAGTGTGTCACGGCCAGCTCTATCAAAATATAATGTTCAGGGCTTTCAATAAAAGGGTCAAACCAAGACAGTTCACGCCGGGGCAGCTGTTATTGAAACTGATATTTCCACATCAAGATGGGGCCAAAGGGAAATTCTCTCCCAACTGGCAAGGTCCTTACATAGTTCACAAAGTATTGACAGTAGGAGCACTCATACTCGCAGAGATGGACGGAGAAATCTGGCCAAAGCCTATCAATTCAGATGCAGTCAAACGATACTATGTGTAAACCATTTATGCTTCTGCATATGATGTAAATTGAACTAAGCTCGACCTGATTCCCATTTAAGAGAGGATACATACGCAGCCATGTGGGTTCGGTCACAATTCAATAAAATTTCCATTTTTCCCCACAATCAGAAACTTAGGCAGAATTTTGAGGAGAATCCTCGAATTTCCGAAGCAAGTTCAGCCAACAGCAGCATACAGAATAGCCAAAAATTCACTTAGTTAACTGGGGTAGAATTTTGAGGAGGAAGTCGCAATGTCTATAATAATGTCACAGTAACTGGTTCATCTAACTAACTTCTAAACTGCATACTACTATGTCTTTGGAAATTATACATGCATGCTTTTGAAAAAGAAACTTTGCTTTATCCAAATGCTACCCTAATAACTTGAACAGGATCTTCAGATAGAGCGGAGCAATTCGAGCAAGAAAAGTCACGAACCAACCTCCCCTGCAAAACCTCACAAATTTTCTTTGGATGCAGGACTATATCATCATTATAAACATCATCGCAACGACACAAACTCTATGCATAAAACACATTGTCAGCTAAGAATACTTCACCCTTACTCCTCTCTTTACATGAGACTAAACTCTATCTCAATCCTTGCATGAGGCTAAGACCTGCCTCCCTATTTGCATAAGGCTAACTAATGCCTTCTCCCCGCATGAGACTAAGCTCTGTCTCGATCCTTGCATGAGGCTAAGCCCTGCCTCCCTATTTGCATAAGGCTAAGCACTGCCTTCTCTCCGCATGAGACTAAGCTCTGTCTCAATCATTGCATGAGGCTAAGCCCTGCCTCCCCATTTGCATAAGGCTAAGCATTGTCTTCTCTCTGCATGAGACTAAGCTCTATCTCATTCCTTGCATGAGGCTAATCCATGTCTCCCTATTTGCATAAGTCTAAGCACTTCCTTCTCTCTGCATGAGACTAAGCTCTGTCTCAATCCTTGCATGAGGCTAAGTCGTTCCCCCCTATTTGCATAAGGCTAAGCACTGCCCTCTCTCCTCATGAGACTAAGCTCTGTCTCAATCCTTGCATGAGGCTAAGCCCTGCCTCCCTATTTGCATAAGTCTAAGCACTACCTTCTCGCTTGCATGAGGCTAAGCCCTGCCTCCCTATTTGCATAAGGCTAAGCACTGCCTTCTCTCCGCATGAGACTAAGCTCTGTCTCAATCAACTGCATGAGGCTAAGTCATGCCTCCCTATTTGCACAAGGCTAAGCACTGCTTTCTCTTCGCATGAGGCTAAGCCATGTCTCAAATCACCTGCATCAGGATAAGCATTGCCTTCTCTTTGCATGGGACAAGGCATTGTCCTGAACCTTGGATGAGGCTAAGACTTGCCTCCCCACTTGTGTAAGGCCATGCCCTGCCTTCCCTTTGCATGGGATTAAGCATTGTCCCGAATATCGCACGAGACTAAGCATTGTCTCTCTTGCTTTGTTCCTTTCTCTCAGGCTAAGTTATGCCCTCAATTTCACACAAGCCTAAGCCATGTCTTGTTGCCTCTAGAACCATGCCTATGCATCTCATGGGCTAAAATATAGCCAACTTGTCCGAAGGAGTCATAGTCTGAAGGCACCATCCTCATAGCCGGAAGACATCATGCCATAGCATGAGGATCTCTCAAACTTGCACATCATTATTCAAAGGCTTCATGGTTCGGAGGCACCATTGTCATGGCCCGAGAACATCATTTCATGGCCTGCGAATTTGTTACCGCACAATTCATGACCTGAGACGTCATGGTCTAAGGATGTCATCCTCAACCGTCCAAAGACAGTTTTCATGGTCTGAAGGGAATTTTCATCATGTCTAAATTTACGCAAATTTATACGTATATGCTTGTAGTACATCTTTTGACTTGCAGGAGACCCAGTGAGTAACTGTTATCCCAACAGGAGCAATCCCTCTCCAGTTCCTTCAAATTATTTCAAACCTGACCGATCGCCATAACCATTTCATCATATTCGAAACCTTTTGTCCGTCCTTGTGACAACTCCGTCGGTTTATTCCACCGGTGAATCCAGAACTACACATGACCTGATTCTGGTAAAACCAGGGATATGTAGATAGCTCGGAAACCAGAGTGCGGCCTATATCTCTCAAATCACTCTACTTGGTCAAAATTGGCCACCATATCTTTACCCGACAACACTTTCATCCTTTCCGGGTAAAGAGGGGCAGCTGTTGATACCCAATTTTCCCATATATATTTTTTAAATAGTGCATGAGCATCAACTAGTATTTTCCATAATTTTTCGTATTTTTAAAGGATTTTATATGTATTTTATCGAAATAATTCCAGCATTTTATTATCTAAATAATTACTAATTGCGTCACAAATAATTTTATAATAATTTTATTACTTAATTTTTTTCATTTATGTTTATATTAAGCTTTAATCATTTTATGCATAATTATATTACATCTTCATGTTATAACTGCAATAACTTTGCAATAATAGCACATGCATGCATAATTACTTTATTTACACGAAAAATGACTTTTATATTTTGTAATATTAAGTAATTATTTTAAATTATTTTCATATACAAATAGCATTTTTATCATTTATTAATTATTTTTTATAAATTATTCTACCAATACTAACTAGCCCAACTATCCTAACCCATAACCCAATACTCAATACCCAAACCCAACTACCCATACACATACCCGTCTGATTAACCCGCCCCACCTAAATATCCAATCCAGGCCGTTGATCTTCTGAAATCAACGGCCCTAAACCTTCAACCCCTTTTTAATATGACAAACCCCCAAATCCTACCTCTTTTTTTCCAACCCGCCGTCTTTGGATCCTCTACTCTCCTCTCTTCTTTCTCACCCCCCTCAAATCCTATCCCCGCCATCACACATTCCCTCTTGATTCATGGGATTTTCCTTCGATTCCATGCCTTATTTGGATTCATCTCTTAACTAGTTATGCGATTTTTATGTTACTTGATGTGAATCTCTAGAGACTCGAACCAAATCTGGTTCAAAGTCTCTCATATATCGGTTATTTCGTCTATGTTCACTCTGATACTTGTTAGTACGAATCTTTTCGTATTTTAGGGTTTCAAATCTCTGGTTTAAACCAGATTTGGTTCATTTCTGTTTATTTTTCTATGAACCTGGCTATTTTCTGGATAAATTTGTTCAGATTTAGATCTGAAATGATTTGGTGTTTGTTTTGGTATTTTCCCTTTAAAATCTTGATATTTCCGTTTCTTATAGTTTTATTATTTCTTTGACCGATTTTTACCCCGAAACTAGGGTTCCAACAGATTTTATGCAAAAAAAAATGTTTTAACATTTAAATGTTTCATCTCTGGTTTGCTTATTTATTGTATTTACTTGATTTAATTAGTTCCATCTATATGTCTTTGTATTTCTTAGGGTTTTGATTATTTGACTATTATTCTTATTGATTTTACCTAAACAATGGTTTGAAATCAGCTTTCCTTTAATAACAATATTTCCTTATTAAGATTTTACCTGTTCTTACCTTATTTATGTGATTAATTACTCGTACTACTTTCCTTAACTCCCTTACTGGCTTGATTTTGTGTCCTGATTAATGGAGCTGGCTCCTAATTGATTTCTGGACTTACCTCTTACCTTATTTAACCTAGTACTTAACTACTGATTGATTCTATATAAGGCTTTCCTTAAATTAAGTGGTACTTTACTCGATTCTGTCTTGTTAATTGATTCATGCTGACCCTAATTGATTGTTAATTGATTTTCATACCTTATGTGTGTATGACTGGTTCCTTAACTTATTAGTTTGCTTCATTGCGTGCTATTTAAACCCCTTCCTTGTCTGATTTTAACCATGCTTTACAACCCCTTGAGAAAAAGCTTTTCAATCGAACAACTTTACTATTGTCGAACTATCTGTTCTCACAAAACTTAATCTCCCTCTTTACTCTCTTGTTCGGATTTTTGCTTATTTGGCCGGCTGAAAGCCAAGGCCAAATTCTCTGGATTCTAACTGTTATTGCATTTTTGTTTGCTATCTTCTCAACTGGTATGCCTTAACTCCTACTATCATGTTCTCCATGCTTTATTTGGTTTATCTATTTCAATATTCCGCATGATTATGCTTGCTATGTGACCACATGATCCCGCTTAGTGATACTGTTAAACTAAGTTATATCAATAATGTGAGGTCTTTCCTGAGTCAGTTTTAGGTCTTTTGTTGTGAACTTTGTGAGATGCTGGAAGCATGTAACTAGATTTACTTTATGGCTTAATTCATATATCATGTCTATTTAATTCAAGTGTTCTTGCTTTTGTGTTTGCTTCAAATACTAGTATGAAATCTAGTCTAAACAAATACCAATCTGCTTGAACTATGTGCTGAACATGGATTCTGTTTTTTTTCTTGGTGCAGTTCTGTTTGCAACCCTGTAATCTGAATATGTTTGCTTCTGAAAATTAAGTTATTTTTAAAACATGACCCTTTATGCAATGATTTTTCAAACTCCTACTCTTAGTTATTTAGGTTCCTACCACCCCCAATGTGAGCACTACCTAGGGTCTTTGAGATTCCTCCGAACTCTGACACATTGGGGCTGGTCTTCCAATCTTTTTATGAACTATTTTTCTGAGTTTGGTTCTGGTGTGAGCATTGTCCGGGGTCCCTGAGGCCCTTGGGAACTTTAACATACTAGAAACCTAATTTTATGTTCCATGGATGGACTACTAGTATGCTCAGGAGTTGCTATGTTTGAAGGCCTGGTTCCCAGGTTTATATTGGGCCTATGAAGGCTCCCTATAGTGTAATGGATACTGTTATGTAATTCATTTGATATTCCGGGTTGTAATAATTTATGTAATAACCGATTTGCGGTTAATTAGTGAAAGCTGAGGGATTCCTTCTATCTTTGTTAAACTTGAGTAGATATCCTGCCTATAGGTTTAATTATGTTGATCAAATCATGTGAGTGTTATTACTTGTCTAGAGATCCTGCCTATAGGATTTTCTTATTGTTTAATTCTGTATTTTACGCTTGCATATTAGATATCCTGTTTATAGACTTCTTGCATTAGAAATCATGTTCATAGGATCCACACATATTTTTAACTCAACGTGCATTAGTGACCATGTCTATAGGATTCTGTTTGAAATAATAACCTTTCCTTGGCAATCTGCTTACTATTCTGCCCACATACAGGGTGAAATCAATCTCAAACCTAGAAAACATGCCTATAGGATTTAAAATTAATAGATATCATGTCTATAGGAGTTTAAATCAATTATGCAATTAGAAAGAATGCCTATAGGATCTAAAAGAGATAAAAACTTGTCTTTTTTTGACTGGTACATCACTTATTTAACAGATAATAAAAACAACTTGTGCAGCAACTTCTTTTCTATATCCACAAACTTGTGGAGATCTTCAACAAAGATACAATCGTTCTTTGGATAAGTCCTACAAGATACAACAATTGAATTATCATTTTTATATTTAGGTACGACGGAAAACCAAGGTTATGCGGCTTCAGCATCACTCATGCTTGGACGAGTATCAATATAGAACTCAGAGTCAACTCCATCAATAATCCTGCCTCTTTCAAGGACAAATTTCCCTTCTTTATACTTCTGGATTTTCTCATGAGCTGCCTCATATTTCCAGCCAACAATATGCCCACAACAACAACAAAATATATCTTCTACTGTGTGCGTTCCAGAAAGCGTCATCCTCTCCTCATGAGGTCCAAAAGTTATATTTACCGCATTACTGAAAAGGTATGCTTTTCCCCTTCGGCAATGATAAGCCCTGGAAACAAGGTCATCAGAAAGGGAAAGTTGGGTTTTGCAGAATTTGCAATTGTAAGTTCTACCTTCAAAGATCCACCACAAATATCCTCCCCATTTTTACACAACTGCAACTAAGAAATGAAAACCCCTTCTTTCTTAGAGCAGGGGTTTGAGGTTTTAGCCACTGAACAAAGGTGTTAAAATTCCGAAATTCCAATCACTAGTTCACTTAGAAACCATGTTATAGGTCTATAATTAACAAAATTGTAGAAACCATGCCTACAGGGTTCTGTTAATCAGTTCTGAGTTCGACCAATTCTGATTATCACTTAGGCAAATATGTAGGGGTTGTTAATGATTCTAGGCCTATAATTGTGATATCTTGTTGCCTGGGAGTGCTCAGATTCATGCTTAATAAAATCAGTATGCAAACTAATAGGTCTCGATGCTCGCCTTAATAAACTGCTTTTTATGTTCTGTTTCTGCTCATATAGATATCCTGCCTATAGGACTATAAAATTAACAAAGTTTTGTTGATTCAATTGCGTGCATCTGTTGTTTATGTGTGGAGGTCAATGTGAGCCCTTATTTGTTTCCTTACATGAAAGTACTACTTGTATTTTGTTTTTCGACTAGCTTTCTCATTTTTAAATAACATTGGTTAGTCTAGAAACACCCTAAATAGAGGTCCTAATACCTCCAGGGCCATAGGTAAGGGATGGGTAATGCACGCATAAGGAATGAGTTAGAAACTATTAGAACGCATAGGTAACAACTGAAAGATAGTAATTGGGTAGTAAAGGAGATGATGACTCGTGCGCTAATACTATGAGTAACACCCCAACTGGGGGAAGTTACAAAGTATTGCATGGAATGATCCTATAGGATAAAAAACCTAGGACCTCTTTAATCCTGTTTAAAGTAATTTGTATTTGTCCAATTTTTTTTATTTTCCTCTTAGACTAATTCGTCTAATTAAGTTCGGTCGGGACCCACCGTTTTGGACTTCGAGGGGTGCCTAACACCTTCCCCTCGAGGTAATTTGAGCCCTTACCCGATCTTTGGTGATGCAAACTGTAATATGAGTTATCTGCTCTAGGTTCCCTAACGCACCTTAATCAGTTAAGTGGAGACTCTTCCAATCCCTTACTCAATCCAAAAAAATTGTTGTCACAGAAATATCGAAACCCGATTTCGCGATAAAAAGGGGGCGCGACAGTATCTACCCTTTGTCTTTGTAGATCCATACGGGCATAAGGTTTCAACCCTTCCAGGAATGTGAAAAGTTTGTCTTTGTCCCCCATGTCACGTATGTTCAGCATGAGCGTGGAGAATTCTCAACGTAGTCCCGTACTGATTTGGTATGACAGAGCTCACGTAGCTTTCTCCTTGCATTGTACTCAACATTTACGGGAAAGAACTATAGGCGTATGGCTGCCTTCAGTTCTGCCCATGTCTCTAGAACATCTTCGCAACCCCTGTTGGCTTCGTACTTCACCCGCCACAAGAGTGTAGCATCACCCTGAAAACACATGGCAGCAGTTGCTACCTTCTTAGCTTCGTCTAGGCCCCCCACGACATCGAAGAATTGTTTGATGTCGAAGGTGAAGTTTTCCACTTCTTTAGCATTCTGAGCTTCACTATATGGCTTTGGCTCAGGAATTTTCAATTTTTGTGCCACGGGGGCGAGGTTCGCAGTACCCCTATTTGGTTTCCACCTCCTCGAAGCAAGCCTTGTAAAGAAGCATTGACAACATTGAGTTGGTCAGTCAAGTTGTCTATAATTTGTTGCATGGAAGTCACCTTGTCTACCTATTTTGCCTTGTAGGCTAAATACTCGGCACACTCATGTTGGAGGCCCTCAAATTTACCAATAATTTCGGCTGCCTCTGTGGCTGTCGTTTCTCCTTCAGAGTCGCGACTGATGTTTTTTGTGTCAACTTCGGCCTGGAGCATTCTGCGGTCCAGGTCATCCAACCTTTGCACTAGGTTGGTTCTTAGTTCAGGCATCGTATCCCCGATGGGCCGTAATACGTCAACCGTCTCTCCAAGAGCCACAATATGGTCCCTATGATTCACCATGGTCAGAAATGGTGGTAATGGCAATATGGTCCCTCGTCCGATGTCGAGCCTAGGCTATGATACCAACTGTTACGTGGCGCCTTCCTGATATTCCTTGGAAGGGTGACGTAAGGCTAAGCACCTGATGTCAGTGCAGTTACTGTCCCCAAACTGTCCCCTCCGTATACTAGACAAGATTGTTAGTGTCGCACGGGAAAACCAATGTCAAGAGTAATTGAGAGAACAGAAATGAGAATTGAGAATGAAAGAAAGCTTGATTGCATTAATAAAAGTTATTACAGAAAAGCAATACGGTGTCGAGGGAGAGAGACACCAGTGTAGAGAATTGTTTGCTTGCTAGAAAGCTTGATTACTTGATCCCCCCTAATAGTGCTTAAAAAAATAAACCAAAGTTACAAAAATTGATCTAACTAAGCTAGAGGAACATAATGAAAGTACGTGAAATAAAACTACTCTATATTTACAATGAAAAGGACTTAGTTTACCTCGAGGGGAAGGTGTTGTCAGCAACATTGTCTTGGGCATCACGATCTGTGCGCACGGTGTTGTCTGCGCGTGGCGCTGTTGGCATTTGCCTGCGGCTTGGCGCTAGCGAGGGATATTGGTGGGGCAACAGAGGCACATGCGCGCTTGTCACTTGGTGCAGCCATGACCATGGGGCCGTCCATGGTGCTAGGCGTTAGGAGGCTTGCCAGGACGACACGAGGCGCATCCAAGGTGTCATGGGGCATAGCTGGAAAGCCGCCTATGACATAACACACAAAAATTTGGGAATTTTCCTTAATTCCTGTTTTATGGCCGTAAAATCCCAAAAAAACTTGGAATGATCACGATGAAGCGATGATTTGACTAATCCCACTCACAACCAGTAGCTGATGAGGTTACTTAGGCCATCTCCAACTCTTGCCTCTATTTTCTCCTCCAAAATGGAGTAAAGTTACTCCAACCATTACTCCATTTTTTACTCCAAAAGAGAATAATCCCCTTTATATTCTTCTCTCTCTTTAATATTATATTACTATCTTTTATTTAAATTTTATTTTTTATTTCTATTAAACAAAATCTATCTTTTTTTCTTTTTTACATATTCATCACATATAATTTAATATAAAATTATTTTATACCATAAATTTTTACTTATTATAATTTGTAAGCAAATATTATAGATTATATATATTAACGGATAATTCAAATAAAAGTGAAATCACTGAGATACAAGATAATTAAATACATATTACATTATGTTAAATTCATATTAAATATTACATAAATATTCAATTTTCACCTCTAGTATGCTCCCATAAATGATCTATTAATGCATTACGATGTGCAAAATGAGCATCTTTGTCCTTAATTTTTTTGTGTCGAGCAAGAAAATGTTCAAATCCCCAGCCCCATCCACTCAATACTATAATGATTTTGATGTATCTGGAACCGAGATACCTCCCTACTAAGTTATTATGCTATTTACCGTAGTTTTAATTTTTATGTATTTTAATTTAATGTAATTTCAATTTTCATGTCTTTCCAATTTTAATGTATTTTCATTTTTACTTTTTAATTTTAGCAACATCTAATATTTTATATTTGCACTATTCATTTTTTGAGATGATTATATAGTTGTTATACAATTATAACTTATAATAAAAGTAACTTACAATTTTACATAAAAATAATAAATGCATGAAAATTAATTTATCAAAATTATACGTCAAAGTTAAGATGTAAAATTAATATTATAAAGATATTACATAAATATAATTAGGTATATATAAAAAAAATAAAGTAAAAGAGTTAAATAATAAAATAAGGATAAATAATAATGGATGAGATGAATAGTGTCACTCCATAATTGGAGTAACACTATTCATCCCCTATTTTCGGGGCAAAAATGAGAAAGCATTGGAGCCTCATTGTGGCAAAAAATGCCTTCATCACGGAGAAATGGGGAGGATTGGAGATGCCTTTAAGAATAACTTGTGCTATATTTCCAATCTAAAATGGAGCTTCTAGAAATTAGTAAATTTGTCTAACTTGAGCAACAATAAAATGGGATTTTCATGCTTACCAAAAATTTCGATTTTACAATACACACTGGCAATAAAAGGTGAGAATATTTATGATCATGATATTCAAGAATGTGTACTTTAGTTCTTTTTTTTTTTTTTGTTTTAACACCACATATAGTATGCCATCTAATTAGAAATACTCATGGCTTAATTTGCCCAAAATTAAACATCAATTCCTAGGTTTAATCCTCATCTCTGTTTTTAATGAGGTCTACCCTAATATATATTTGAGACGCACGTGCAAGGCAGAGCTAGAGTGTCGGAACTGGGTTCGGTCGAACTCAGTAGCTTTGGTTCGAATTTTGTATTTGTCTTAAAAATCTATTGAATAATGACATAGCCATATACATATTGAAGGATGGTCAACTGAATACCCTTCATCAAAAAATTATATTGTATATATAGAAACTTATATTGTATATACAAGTCACAAATTATTTTTTATGAGTATATTAAAATTTTGAACACCCTTCACGAAATTTCTGGCTTCGCCACAGCTATTAAATAATATATAAATTATTAATTACAATTCAGTAACTTTAAAAAATTTAAATCACGAATTTATAAGCTTGATTTCGCATTTGCTTACGTGCTTATATAACTTTAGTGTTTTATGTCTTAACCTTCGATATAACAAGGCGTTACTTTTTCATCGGATGTCTCCCGAAGGGATTATAATTACAAGGCATTACTCACTTTGATTATTTTCAATATAAAATTTTATGTAACATTATTTAAAAATTAACACATCATACGTCGTTAATCACGTTCCCCAAATAAAACACTTAACGTAGAGTGCGAAAATAAAACATAATACGATTTCAACAAAGTGAGGAGGATTCGAAATCGGTATTTGGCTAGGTTCTTTTACATGTTTCAAAATTTTAATAATATATTTAGAATTAAACCAGCTATGGTAAAATCTTGAACTCAATGTTGGAAAAGAAAATACTGAACGCAGAAGTCATAATTAATTTTAAATTGGGCTATTATCACTTTTATGACATTGTATAGCCGCTGTAAGAATAATAGCAGAAAAATATATATAATTTGTATATTTTTTGTATATATATATTTTGTATGTGATATATATTAGGATCTTGACAAGTCTATCATCGACTTATAACCTACTCAGATGCATCGTTGAATATTCAAAACAAAACGTCTCGACCTATATCAATTAATCTATTATAATTGATTCATCGACTTATAACCTAGTGATGAATGAATATAATTCATTAACTCTGTTATAATACAAATAATGAATACAGTATCATATACTATAATATACTATATATGTAGTTAAAGCAGCACGAAGTGTGTGTGTTATATATATACACACACTAACATATACTATAACAAGTTATATATACGTTATAGTATTACAGTGAAGTGTCAGTGTGTATGTCTCTCTCTCTCTCTCTCTCTCTCTCTCTCTCTCTCTCTCTCTCTCTCTCTCTATATATATAT